>JAQZBX010098289.1:0-11599 GCA_029593785.1 Cabassous unicinctus | reverse complement strand
TGTTTTTTAAGGAAAAAAAGAAATGCTAATAACCATTATGGAAATTTTTTTTAGTTGTGAATAAAATAAATCTTTCTAGCTCTGGTCATTTTATAAATAATACATCCAGCAGCCCTATCTTTGAGGTTTCTACAACTTTTGTCTCCATTTTTTTTTGTAGTTCCCAGAAAGCTCCACCTCCCAATCTCCCTCACCAACTAGTGTTTTCTCTGGGGTTCAAATATTCAGGTAGGAGCTGTCTTTAGACCCAGTTACTCTGCTAGAGAAAGAGGAACTAAAAGAAAACCAAAAACCAAAACCCAACAGGTTAAATCTAAACAAGCTAAGTCATAAAATGTTTTGGAAACTAGAAGAGGGCGTTAAAACAAATCTCCATTTTTTTTTTTTAGGAGATACCGGGGATTGAACCCAGGACCTTGTACATGGAAAGGAGGTGCTCAGCCACTGAGCTACATCCGAAAAAAGCAGTGAGAGGTTACCTTTAACCAGATAGGATAAAGAAACATTTGCATTTTCCCACTCTTCTTCACAGCTTCCATCTCAAAAGAAGAGCACAATTTTTATTAGAGGTTAATCCCTCTCTCTCTTCAAGGAAGACTGTACTGATATCAAAGAAGAAATACTAGATTGTCACCGCAGAAGCCAGGCTGACTCAAGTCTATTCACAGAAGATATACATCAACTGATCACCACAAATGACATTATCTCTTACTCTGAATTATGGCAAGTGATAAGTCATTGTACTCGCTGGACACGTCTAAGGATACCTGCCAGGTTGGTACAGCTTACGCACCTGGGTTTTACTTGGAATTCAACTAGAAAAGGATTTGAGACCCACCCCTCTCAAATACCAGTAGATGAAATAATAGACTGACCTTTAGACTTTCATGGAGCTGCAGGGCCTCCTGGGCTCCCACCCAGTTCCTTGCCAGAAGCAGCTCTTGTGCACACCTGAGAGCCAGTGAAGTAGACAAGTCCTCTTCTCCTACAACTGCAGCCAACTCAGCAGCTGTTCTAAGTGATGCTGCATCTCCCTTTTTGGCCAAAACTTTGGCTGCATCATACGTGGAAGTGGCCCCTAAATAACTACAATATAAAAGAAAACCCAAACAAAGTGTTACAAACAGATCTCTTACTCCCACTTCCCAGAGTAAGAGATCAAATCGTTTCTTCCTGTCCGTTTTGCCTCGTGGGCCTTCCTGTGGTCCCAGGTGTGTCACTGTCTCTAGCTGTTCCTGTCAAGGTTGCGGCCAGCATGGCTCAGCAAAGAATATGAGGACAATTTCACATAGGTTAAGAGCAAAATGGAACCTCAACAGTTGGCAGGAAATCACTTCCTTCTATTTCCCTTATTTGATGTTACAAGACATCACCAGAAAAAGGTCTAATTTCTGAGTCAGCAACCAAGGTTTCTTGAATGGTTATGGTAATATCAATGATGTGATCCTGACACATCTTATGAAACTGGTTTCATACTCGTGTACTTACTTACTTTTAGCCACTTTATCTCTATTTCTAAACTTCTTTCTATTATTCTTGTCCTGCTCTTTTAGGCAGAAACCCTTCAATGTTTGGGTGCACTCCTGTTCCCCTCAGGCTTACTTACCATTTGGCTGCCATGGCATAATGGCCATCTTTTTCTAGAATGGCTCCCCAGCTGAGGTACAGGTCCTTTAGGATTGGGTCATCTGGGCGCAGTCGGGCCTTGGCAACTGCAACAGCTTCCCTAGAGGCAAGAACAGATAATTAACCAATATGAAAAGGCTCTTCTCTTTGAGGTCCTAGGAGGGACTTCTAGATAGGATAAACTATCCCTTTTGTGTTGTCTATATTGTTCCAACTTCCTACACAAGACTGTATTCCTGCACTACATGGGCAATTTAATAAAAATGCATACTGCACTCAATTCTTCGCCTAGGTTAGCAGGTTTTAAAGTATGGTTCATGAGCCCCTGGTGGACTCCAAGACCCTTTCAGGGAGTTCATGAGATCAAAACTATTTTCAAAATAATGCTAAGAGTTTATCTGCCTTTTTTACTGTTGATATTTGCACTGACTGCAAAAGCAACGGTGGGTAAAACAGCTGACATCTTAGCAAAAATCAAGATAGTGGCTCTTGAAGTAAACAAAAACCAAAACCAAATGTCCTATGAAGCAGTAAAAACTATTAAATGAACAAAGAAAGCCTATCACTTCACAGAAAGCAACCAACAGTAAGTTGACAATGACAAAATTTGAGCTTTCAAGTTAATGACCTACACCTTCTGAGTTGTAGTCAACAGAAAGTTGTAGCTAGAATAGACGTGTTTTAGTATTATGGTGATCTGGGGAGAACAATATTTAAGAAATATTTTGGGATTCCTTCTTCCAGCCATGATAGAGTAGTAACTGGGACCAGACTTGCCTTTCTGTCATAAAACTGAAAAACTGGACAAAATATGTATGAAACAATTGTTTTCAGATGCTGGACAACATGACTTTTCTCAGGATCATGCTCCCTGAGAAAAGGAGAAAAATGAGGTGTTCCCTATTACGGATCTGGCTTTCCATTTGAAGGCATTTTCCAAGAGGAACCTGAGTAGAGCCATAGCAGTTTCATTGAGTTAAAGAGAGATGAGGTAACTGGAATTTGAAGTGCAGGACAGTCAGGACGAAGGAGTTGCCCAGAGAAAGATCTCCAGAACTTTGCTGAAAGGTCTCACTCAATGTCTGGCTGAACACAAAGCTGTGCATGGGGAGGATAGAACTCCATAAGGCTGGACAAAGAATGATTAGGAAACTGTAAGCTGAGCAACTCTCAGAACTCATCCAGGGCTTAAAGACATTTGAGTTCTGACAGAGTAAAAAAATCCCTGTTGAATGTGCTAGGTATTCAGTACAGACACCAAAAGGGTCCTACCTTGGTAGAAGGGCCAAATGACTCCCAGAGTAAGGGTTTCTAAACCTGCACTAACAAAGCTTAAAAACAAACCTTGAAATATCAAGCTGATCCACAAGTAACTTCACTGCCTGCCAAAACAAAGTCCAACATTCTTTTAAGGAAGACAACAAACTTCCAAATAGAATAAACACAAAGAAAACCTCACCAAGGCACATCATAACAAACTGTTGAAAATCAGTGAGAGAATAAAAAGGGTCAGGAATAATAAGCATGCAGATAAATATAAAAAAATCATAAAGACATAAAAATTTTTTAAAGACAACTGATAGTTTAAGCAGAAATACTAATAATGTACTGTGTGGTTATAACATGTCAAATATATGACAACAATAGCAGAAAGTAAGGGAGGGAGGAAAGAAGTATATTGTTGTATACAAGAAGTGGTACAATATTATTTGAAGGTATGCTGTGATAAGTTAAAGATGCTTATCATAAACCCTAGTACAACCATTAAAAAACAAAACAAAAGAATATAGATAATATACCAGTATTGGAAATAAAATGAAATACTAAAAATATTCAGCTGATCCAAAAGAAAGCAGGAAAAGAAGAAAAAAGCAACAAATAACCGATGGGACAAATAGAAAGCAAGTAGCAAGAAGGTAGATTTACATTAATGTACACATGGTGTAAACGCTCCAATTAAAAGGCAGAGAGATTGTCAGACTGGATAAAAAACAAGACCCAACTAAATGCTATCCACAAAAAATATTTTGCTCCTTTTGTTTGTTAACTCTTCCATATGTACTGTAGTGAAAGAACAAGCACTTGGACAAGAAGGAGTCATACCAATCTCAGGAGAGTGGTTACTTGTAGAGAATGCTGAGATGAGGACAGTATTGGGGAAAGGCATTTCAACTAAAAATGGAGTATTATATTATTTCTTAAAACAAACAAGCACGGAGAGCTTTTGTGGTGGCTGGCAAGACTGTCTCCTTTCATAGGTGGGGCTTAAAAGGGAGTTGCTCTTTCAATAATTCATTAAGCTGTACGTTTGTCTTAACGCTGTTTTCTCTTTCTGTGTTACTTTAACATTAAAGGAGCTTCTTAAGTATAGGTGGTTGGTGCATGGATGTTTGTTAAGCTAGTGTACATAAGTTTCTGAATGTTTGAGATGTTTAATTATAATAAAGATTTTAGGTTATCAGGAAACACAACTGTTAAGTAGATTATTTTCACATTATATCCAACTATTAGCTTAATTCCAGGGTCATACAGACCTGTAGAAATGGTTTGACTTGAGCAGCTCCACAGCTTCATATACTTTGTGGATGGAAAGCAGGTGAGAGGCAGCCTTGACATACTGATCCTGAAAACACAACTGTTTGGCAAAAGCTTCCACGGCCCACAGCCACATGTGGTAGCCAGCTTAAAAATAAATAAATAAAAAAATAAATAAAGAAAGCAAGTTTAAGGGGAAAAAAAAGGTCAGGTACATTTGGGGTTGAAAAATGCTTTTTTTCCATTGTCACTTCATTAAGCAGAACATTTAGACACCAACTCAACTGCCATTACAGGTCATCTGCATCATCTGCCTAACCCCATCTGTACATATAGAAACATAAATTACTTCTTTGATTACATAAAACATACGGTAAGACACCATATTCAAAAGGTACAAAAGGGTAAGGAAGTCAGGAGAGTGGTAACCCCAGTTGAGAAGGGGGTTTTTAGTGACTAGAAGGGAGACTGAAGGGAGCTTCTGGGGTCCTGGTACATATATAAAAAACGTTGTATGTCTTGATATGGGTGCTGATTACAAGGGTGTATTCATAGTTTGTGAAATTCACTGTATACTTGTGATCTGTGTACTTTTCTCTCTCTATATATAATATACTTCAAATAAAAGCTAAAAACAAAACAGGACATGGCATAAAAGCAAGGTTTCTTTGTTATCCTGGCACCACTATTCTACCCCACCTCAAAATTTTTTCCCTGGAGGCAACCATTATTACCTGTTTCTCTGGAAGTCTTTGGAAACAGTCTGTGACTATCCAACCACACATGTATATATACAAACGACAAAAGAGCATATATTCCGTTGTACATCTACACCTTGACTGCTTTTGCTTACTATATTCTGGAGCGCCATTCCATATCAGAATGTACAGTGCTGTCTCATTCTTCTGGCACCTGTCAGGGTTTCTACCTTATGTATGTACAGGATTTAGCCAGTCCCTTACTGATAGGCATAGAGTTTTTTGCAATCTTTTGCTATTACAAATACTGCTGCAAGACAGTGTATGTACATCTGTTATTTTGCTTGTGAGTATTGTTAAATTCCTACAATTAGAATGGCTGAGTCAAAGGGTACATGTATTTTAAATTTTATTAGACACAGGCAAATTGTCCTTTGTGGAATTTTTAGCAATTACACTCGTGCCATCAATATATGTCAGTGATCTTATTTATTAGTGTGCCAGCTGCTAAAGAGATTAGCTTTGCATCATACTAGTAATTTGTAAGTGATTTTGAGCTCAAGACGGGTACCACTAAGAGCTTTCTTTGGAAATATCCTAGAAATGACAGAGCTTTTGCCGAGAAGAACATACCTACTGGTGCCATAGCCACGAGATTGTCTGTCAGCTCCCCTCTTTCTGCTGCAGTCTGGAGAACACCTTTTAAATCTCCTTTCCAAAGCATAAGCTGGTGAAATAACTCTGGGTGACCATTTTCCAAGTGACCTTTTCCTGTTTGGAGGAGAGATAATGTTTGGAACATGTTTCAGAAACATGTATTTTCACTGACTTCTAGAAAAAGAAAAGAGGATGAAAGAGTGGAACAAATGGTCACCGACCAGAGTGATCATAATGAGGCCTGAAGTCCACCTACTCACTTGTCCATCCACCCACTTTGTACTCACTCATTCATTAAGAACGCGCATTGTATATTTAGGGTCCTCTGCTAGATGCAAAGGGTATGTGTGAATAAGCAAGTTGGGGAGCTCAAAACCTAGTTAGCTGACTTGTACAACTAACCATCACAATACCACAGATGGCAGCCATACAGAGTTATCTGTAGTGTTAGGGGAACATAAACATGAAACGAATTATGTTGACTGCATCTGCCTCACCTTCAACCTCAATCATTTTGTACAGGGTAGCCCTGTCTGTGAAAAGTCCCAGGTGAAATCTTTCCTCAAGATCAGCAGACACATCCTCATTTAACTCTGTTCATTAAAAAAGACAGAATATTAGATTAAGTCATTATAGAGGTTACTGTATTGCGTCCCATTACTTCTGAATATATGTCCAGAACACCCATTTCAAATATTGAGAAAGAGAGTCCTGTGCCCATTTACCCTATCGGAGACTCCTACTTGTTACAAAGGTAGCAAAATAAGAAAAGAGAGTTTGCTAAACTCAGCCTTGGCAAAATCCAATGACACAATATGGTTTAAAAAAAAAAAAAAATTACAGGTTTTTTGAAACAAAAACCAAAAAACCCTGGGATTTTAAAAGCCAACCCAAATTTCAACAGGTATTTAAATGTGGTTAAAAACAAACAAACCAAACGCTTAACAAGTAAAGAAATATCCTTAACATTCATGGTGATCCATCAGGGAGGGATTCAATATTTATTCAATTTTGGTTTTAAACAAGTCATTTTCCAATAAGGGAAAGAATGTAAAAATATATGATTAATTGTATAAATTATAAGCCATCATTACAAAATTGAAGGCTAGGTATATAAAAGCATAAGGTATTTCTGGAAAGAGACAAGAAACTAATAACAGAGTGACCCTGGGGGAGAAGTGAAGGATTGGGTGTTGGGGTGTGTAGCCGTTGGGCAATTTGATGCAATTATGAATTCCAAAAATATAATTGGATCATGCTTGTAAACTGATCTGTTAATCTGGGCATGATTAAGTTATGATTAGGGCGCTGACTGGGCCACGTCAGTAGGGCGTTGAGCCCCATCCCTTGGTGGGTGGGGGAAGAAAATATAAGAGGCATCACAAAGAACAGAGTTGCAGCAGTTTTTGAGTTGCAGTTCTGAAGTTGGGAGTTTTGATATTGGAGTTTTGATGGTGGAGAGAAGGCCCCAGGAGAAAAATGAGCTGTTCGCCTTATAGTCTACAGCTGACCTTGTGGAGGAAACAGAGGAGCTAAGCCTGGAAAGAGGAACCTAAGAAGCCTGAACCCTGGCAAACATCGGCAGCTGTCTTGCTCCAACACATGGCAATGGACTTTGGTGAGGGAAGAAACTTATGCTTTATGGCCTGGTATCTGTGGACTTCTACCCCAAATAAATACTCTTTATAAAGACCAACCCATTTCTGGTATTTCACATTAGCTCCCCTTTGGCTAATACAGGGTGGAAGATTTACTTCCTCTATTTTCTTTTATGCTCTTCGGATTTTATTTTATCGTGTACATCCCTTTTCAACACATAAAATTCAAAATTAAAGAAATATAGTTGTTCAAATATTAAGATAATGGGCATTAAATGATAGCTTTGAAAAACAAAAACTTCCATCAAATTTTTAAAAAGGAATTGCCTTTTTATGGGTATATATTTCCAAGAAACAAATAGCTCTTATTCTACATAAAGTCACATTGTTCAATGGGGAAAAATAGTTGGAGTTGATTTAACTGAGGCACGTAAGACAACATACCAATCCTAGCACACAGATGGCTACTAACAACTAGATGTGTAACAATAAAAGAAGATTACCATGTCTCAAAGGTATTGGGTAGTGTTGATGGCTGGGTTAGAATTGGGAGTTTGGCAGTGGGGTGGGGATGGGAGACATGCTGGAAAAGAATGTAGGAATACAACTTTAGACATTTGTTCATTCATTCAACAAATTAGTAAGCATCACTTCTGTGCCAGTATTCAGAAGACTATGGAAGTGTATTTTTGTACCTCTGGAATGTTTTACAGTAGCTAGTACCAAACAGTCCTGATGAAGTTCCTCTTTGGACCTATGGTCCAGGCTTGTACTCAATGGAAGCATGGAACGAGCTTTTCTCTTCTTGATTAAGGCTTCTGAAATGTAATAAAAGTATAGGCAGTCTGACTCAAGAAGATCTAATCAGAAACACAAAACTGAACTTGCCCAATTGTGTAAATGTAACTGGATGGATACTACTGGGTACAGAAAATTCCTATTACAATAAAGATGCTTTCAAATTAAATTAGCCAGGTGGCAATGTTCATAATACATGCAAAAATGCTTTGCAAACACTGATGAAGCAGTATCAATAACTGTGAAACAACATATCATCAAGTGCTAAATAAACTTTTTAAAGCGTGACCCTCAAATTGAAACACAAATATTTCAAAATACTTTACAAATATTTAAAAACAAAAGGAAACTTAAATTTCAGTTGCATGTTATAATTTAGGATGCTTTAGCAAAATATTTTTATTATTAGATACCAACCTGGCTTCTCTTTAGGTGGCTCCTTTTTCAGTAAAGTGATTTTGTTATTAACGGTGACTTTTGACTTTTCAGGGCCTAAGGAAACTGGAGGGTAGATAATTGGTTCTCTAGAAACTATATCATGGGGGAAAAAGAAAGAAAGAGTTTAGGATAAGGCCAATGCAGGATCAAGTTCTTTTAAAAATTCAGAAGTATACCAGTAACGTGATTTTATATATTATCAAAACATGAGATTTTGGAAAGGAGACATGGGTGGACACCCCTTCCCCACCTTACAAACCGGTTGAGGTACAGGAATCTGAAAGTCTATTATTTAGAACTTGACTAAATGATCTAGGAAGAATTTATAAATTTCTAGCCTCCACAACTTAATACAATAGGCCCAGGAGTTCAAACTTTGTTTAGGTGACAAAGCACTTTTTACACATTTAGGCTGACAAAATATTAATTGCATATTTAATTATATGAACAAGAAGCACATTTACCAATAGAAAATATTACGTGTATTATTTATTTGATAGGGGTCATAATACTGAGCATACACAATCACAAACTTTTTTTTTTTTAAAAGGTGTTGATTAATAGGGCTAAAGAGCATTTTGTACAGCTATTTTGTGATAAAAAGCTATTTTGATGAACCCAGGAAATAATTCCATTAAGCTTTTAGCTCTTTTTATTTATCCAAGCCATGGATGCAACAAACATCCCTTAAGATGGAGAAGGTCAGGGATAGCTCTGTACCATTTATTTTGGCCATTTTAGTTCTGTTACATCAAAATATTTTGTTTTAGAATTAAGCATGAGTCACTGCTTCTATTTATACTGTTTTTTATTTAATCGTTCATTTTAACAAGTAACAGACATCAGAGGCTAAATGTTAATATATGAAAGAATTAACATATAAAAGTGCTAAGATTTTATCCAATAATAATTTTTTTCCCTTCAAACAAGAAATAGACTGCAATATTGGAGATTAGTGATGGAATCCTAAAAAACTACTTTGTGAGAAATCTGAGAACTGCCACTGTAGCGGAGCAGACTGGAAGAACCTAATTAATCATTCATACATTTTTTGCTGTGAGATGAAGAAAGCCAGGAACAAACTATAGGTAGGAAGATTAAGACTTTGCAAGTTCCCACAATGGTGGTAGACGGTAAGCCAGATATTTGTGAGTCAAATGATAGGGACAGTGGTTTTCTTTAAATAAAAAGGACTACATGGCTGATGATGTCAGGCTGTTAAAACTTTTCTGGCAAGTTTCTAGGTACATACCATTCTAGGTTTACTTTGTCCTGTAGTTTTACCCTGGCCAAGCTGATAAGAGATGTTTTCTCTACAGATCGTTGCTCTTTCCATCCCAATCATCTACTAGATCCTCTTAAACCAGGGGTTCTTAACCCTTTTTTGTGCCACAGATCCCTTTGCCAGGCAGGTGAAAACCACGGACCCCTTACTAAGTTCACACTATATATACTGTGTATTATTTAATAAATATATCACACCCGCACCAACATGTCCCCACAAAAATAATGTTTTTTTCAATTTCAATTCAAGCTCATGGACCCTTTGTTAAGAACCCTTGTCTTAAACACTTCAAAGGTGTTTATTTCAGGCTTACAAAAAGGTTTAAAAAATACTATCACAGTTTCCAAAGGCACCAAAGATACAACCTGGGTTAAGGAGTTGAGAAAATAGGTAGGTCCGAGGCAGAGAAGTTTCAAACTGAATAAGGAACTAGCTTAGAGTCCTAGAAATGCTTTAGAAGCCCTAGGGAGTCAGCAAAACACAGGATTGGACCACATACCCACTGCAGCTAGGCTGCAGGGCGACTCTGGCTCCTGTATTTCCTCTTCACCCTCCTGGTCTGATACGCCATTTTCAATCGGTCCTGAGTTCTCCTTTATGCTCTCTTCTTCGTTCCCTTCAAATGATTCCTGCTTTATAGGCATTCTTGAGGTGGCCTTTTTCTTCTTTTTGGGTTTTGGCTTAGGTTGAGAGAGCCTTTTCTTCTCTAATTCAATACTTTTCTTGCCTATAGGAATCATAATAGGAAAAAGGATAGATTAAAATATACATTCTTGGTTAACTGTACTCTAGAAAATCATCACCTACATATCTCATTATCCTTCTTTTTCATAACACACTTACTCTTTGCCTTCCTCCTGTGAATTTTACAGTATCAAACCAAACAAACCAATCTCTTGGGATTTCATTAAAACATAAACATGATACCCCTGAATCCTCTAGTGTGTAACCTATAAACAAGGACATTCTCCCACCCAACCACAGTACAACCGTTAAAATAAGGATGTTAACATGCATTACTGCTGTCTACTCCAGACACTCCATGTAAATTCTGCCACTTGTACCAAGAAAGTCTTTAAAAGCAAAGGGATTCAATCTAGGATCCTGAATAACACTTAGCAGTCATGTTTCTCTAGTTTCGTATAGCTTGGAACAACTGCTCTGTTTTCCTCTGATTCTGATGACTTGAAAGTTTTAAAGATCACAGGAGTTATTTTGTAGAATTTCCTTCAGTTTGGTTTTGTCTGATTAGACTGAGACTGGCATTTCTGGCTGGAATACATCGAAGTGATGCTGTGTTCTTCTCAATGCAACCTATCAGGTAATACACATTTCCTATTTGTCTCATTACTGGTGATGATTACTTGGATCTCTGATTAAGGGAATGTCCTGAAGGTTTCCATGTGAAAATTGTTTTCCCTTTGTAATTACCAAGTCTTTATATCCACTAGCCTTAGGATCACTGATCTCTCCTAAATGAATTATTACTATATGACAATTACCAGATGATGATTTTCTAATTCCACCATTCTTTCTAGATCTGTTAGTTGGCATTCTCCTATAAGGAAGAACTTTTGCTTCTTGCATCCGTGTATTTAGATAAATATAGACTCATGGATTCTTATTTTAGGTTATAATCTATTACTGGTATTTTATTTATTTTTAGTTTAAATATTTTTGTCCCTTGCTTATTTTTAAACCAATTTTATGAGGTATAATTTGGTATAATAAAATATACCCATTTTTTAATATTCAATGAGTTTTTGACAGATGTACAATCATGAAAACACCACTACCGCCCCTACAAACAAGATACAATTTCAGGGAAGCGGATGTGGCTCAATCGATAGGCTCCCGTTTACCATATGGGAGGCCCCGGGTTCACTTCCCGGGGCCTCCTGGTGAAGGCAAGCCAGCCCGCGTGGCGCGGTGAGCTGATGCAGCAGGACGACCCAACAAAGGGA
>JAQZBX010098288.1:0-11598 GCA_029593785.1 Cabassous unicinctus | reverse complement strand
ATTGCCCCTTGGATAAACCTCATGGCTATGATACTGCCAATGCAATTTTTTAAAATATACTTTTTTATTTTTTTAAAGAAACTTAAATTACATGAATGTTACACAAAAAATACAGGAGATTCCCATATGCCCCGCTCGCTCCCTAGCCCTCCCACATTTTCCCACATCAGCAACATCCTTCATTAGTGTGGTATATTTGTCACAATTGATGAACACATCTTGCAGCATGGCCACTAAGCGCTGATTATAGTTTACGTTGTAGTTTACACTCTATCCTGCACAATTTTGCAAGTTATTACATGATATACAATGGCCTGTATTGGTCATTGCAATGTCATTTAGTATAATTCCTAAGCTGCCAATTCAATTTTTTTTTTTTTTTTTGTGGGTAAAAATAAAATTTTTCACAATACATGCCAATATTTGTAAAATGATATATAAATATATTGCCAGTTCAATTTTAATTCAATTTCTATATCCCTCCTCTTCCTACCTTATCTTCATGTTTGTCACCAACTGATATGCAAATGTTCATGTTTGTCACCAACTGATATGCAATTTATTGTCTGTCTCCCTCCTCTAGGATATAAGAGTTATGAGCACCAGCACACTTTTTGTCCCACCACTGTTTAGCAGGCAGTAGGCATTCAATAAATATTTGTTAAATGAATGAACTCTTGGTTCCAGAAGATAATGGAGCAAAGAAAATGTGATCCACAAATTTAATATATACAGTTTTCCTTCCAGACCATTCTTAAACAATCAAGAATTTGGGTTACCTAATACCTTTTCACTCCTATTGGAAAAAAACCATCTCAGAATGTAATTCAGCCAACAAATTGATGACTCAAAATAAAGAAAATCGGAATGATGAAGCCATAGTAAAAAGAATTAGTGGTGTATAGTACATCCATTTAAATATAAAACTAAGACTGCTACATTTAGGTCAATGATGCATTTTGAATTAGTTTTTGTATATGGTATGAGAAAAGGGTCTAACTTCATTCTTTTCCACTTGGCTATCCAGTTGCCCACCAACATTTGTTGAAAAGACTATTACCCATTGAATGGTCTTGGCATCCTTATTAGTTGATCATATACACATAAGTTTTGTTTTTTTTTGGTATTCTTGGTCCTATTCCATTCCTCTATATGGCTATCCTTATTCCATTATAACAGGTCTTAATGATTGTTGCTTGTAGTAAGTTTTGAAATCAGAAAGCATGAGTCCTCCAACTTTGTTCTTTTTCAAGATTGTTTTGGCTATTTGGAGATCCTTGTGATTCCATAAGAATTTTAGAATCAGATTGTCAGTTTGAAAGACTTAAATGTAAGAGCTAAAACTTTAAAACTCTTAGAAGAAAACACAAAAGTAAATTTTTATAACCTTGGATTTGATAATGGATTATTAGATATGATGCCAAAAAACCACGAGCAATGAAATTTAAAAATTGATAAATTAGACCTCATCAAAATAAAAAACTTTTTTGCTTCAAAGGACACATCAAGAAAATGAAAAGACATTCCACAGAATGGGAGAAAATATTTTCAAATCATAGATATGATAAGGGATGCATATCCAGAATATATAAACTCTTAGAACTTAACAACAAAAGACAACCTGATAAAACAATAGGTAAAGGATATGATTAGATATTTTCCCAAAGAATATGTACAGATGGCCAATAAACACATGAAAAGATGCTCAGCATCATTAGTCACCAGGGAAATGCAAATCAAACCACAATGAATACCACTTCACACTCACAAACATGATTAGAATAAAAAAGATAACAATAATAGTTGGCAAGGATGGAGAGAAATTGGAACCCTCATTCACTGCTTGGGAATGTAAAATGGTCCAGCCACTTTGGAAAAACAGTCTGATAGTTCCTCAAACAGCTAAACATAATGTTACCATATGACCCAGCAATTCCACTCTTAGGTATATACCTAAGATAATTGAAACTTGTGTTCAAATGTTTTTAGTAGGATTATTCATAGTCGCTAAAAGGTGGAAACAACTCAAATGTCCATGAAAAGGAAAATGGATAAACAGATGTGGTATATCCACAGAATGGAATATTATTCGGGCATAAAAGGGATGAGGTTCTGATACATGATACAACATGGATGAACGATGAAAACATTTTGTCTAGTGAAAGAAGCCAGTCACAAAAGACCACATTTTATGATTCCATTTATATGAAATGTCTGCAATAGGCAAATCAATAGACATAAAAAATCTGTAGTTGCTTAGGGCTGCAACAGATGAAGGGATAGGAAGGTAAGAGATAAAGGGTACTGGCTTCTTTTTGAGGTGATGAAAAACATTCTAAAAACTGACTGTGGTGATAGTTGCACAGCTCTGTAAATAAACTAAAAACCATTGACTTATATACTTTAAATGGGTTTATTGTATGTGAATTATATTCACATTAAAAATCTAAAGCTACACAATTGTGTGAATTATGATTGTGCAACAGAATGTTAAATATAACTACTTAAAAAAAACTATTAATATCTAACAAAACTGGGAGAGGAGATTTCCTTTAATAGCCTTGGCCTTTAAGTCCTTAAGTGATCCCACTCTTGGCTACTTGTTCATTTCCCTTCAGTCACATTAGGTACTTCATGGTCCCTGGAATTCACTAAAGCTTCTCTATTTGCTGTATCCTCCACGTGGGACATTCTTCCCCCAGGTGTTTATATGGCCTATTCTCTCACTACATGTAGCTCTCTGTTCAAATAATGCTCAAATAAGGCTTTCTCTGGCCACCTAGTTAACCTTCTTTTCCTTTGCTGTTCTGAGAGCCAGCTGCCTAGGTTTAGTTCCTGGCTCTTAGCTCTATGACTCTGGGCACACAATTTAACTTACTTGGGACTTAGTTTCCTTTTCTGTAAAATTATAATAATACCTAACTCATAGGGTTGTCGTGAGGATTAAATAATAGAAGCAAAATTTTTAGAATAATGCCTGGCACAGAATCTCTGTTTTATAAGTGGTACCTATTACTATTACTCCTGATGTATTACAAATTTGTTTATTGTCTTACTCCTCCCTCCAGTTGAATATAAACTCCATGAGGGCAGGGGCTTCTCATATTTTGTTCACCACAGACAGTACCACAGTAACGAGTGGTACATGGTCTACACACAATAAAAACCTGATTAATGAATGAACTGTATTTTATCTTACCTTTGAAATTTTATTTTATTGAATTCACGTTGTTAGTATGAAACACTTACGCTGATTGTATTAGTCTGCCAAAGGGCTGTTGATGTAAAGTCCCAGAAATCGATCAGCTTTTATTTGGGTATTTATTTGGGGTAAAAGCTTACTGTTACAAGGCAGTAAAAAGTCCAACTGAAGGTCGCATTCTCACCAAAATCAGTTGCCATGTGTTGAAGCAAGATGGTCTCCAATCTCTGGCTGGTCTCTGCCTTCCCCTCTGGGATTCCTCTTCCTCCTGAGGCACCTTGGGCCTAGCTTCTTCCTGATTTCAGCTGCAGGCTGGCATAGGACTTTCTGTATCAGTGTAGGCTGTTCTTCCCAATCTCAGCTGTAAGCTATTAGGCAAAATGACTCATCTTTCCCCAGGGCTTCAGCTGCTTGAACCTTTGTCACAATTTCTGTCACATGGCACATCAAAAATGACTGAGCTCTCCCCCGTGTCTTCTTGAGTGAGTGTCTGTTTATATCATACCCAGCAAGGTTGCTGGGACTCAACCTGAGTCAAATCAACAGCCCTAATCTTAACAGGTAATCCAATCAAAGGCATCTCAGCTGAATTTAATGCAATTAAAGGGTATCACACCCAGAGGAATCGATTAGTTTACAAACATAATCTCTTTTTGTGATTCATAAAATAATCTCAAACTGCCACAGTGATTTTGTTTATTTTGTTTTTTGGTTTATGTTGTTTTTCTTTCTTTCTTTCTTTTGTTATGTGCCCTCTTATTCATTCACTCACTCCTGCCTGAGTGCTGAGGGGCTGTGTAGTTACATTTCATTGTTTTTTTCATGGTATATTTGCAGAACCAAATATATTCTACAATCTTTACCCAGAGGTTCTATAAACCACTATGAATGGACAAATTTTTAATGTGACAGAAAAGATGTAAGAGTCTTACCAATGAGGATAAATGAGAAGAAATACTTGAGATACATTGAGGAGACCAGTGTTTAATAACTCCATCTATCAGCTTCTTAGCCCTTAAAAGAATTTAATTTGAATATAGTTGGAGACAGCTTAATGAACTCATTCAGAGTTAATCTTGAAACATATTCTTTGTTTTTGGCACTTTCTGTATAAAATAATTATTATACATTAGTTTGTCAACGCTAATTAAATATAGACTATATGTAAATTTGCTGTTCTAGATTTCTAAGTTATACAAAATATTAAACACTATCCATAAACCCATAGTGGGGTGAGGTATGACCTAAGTCTGAATCCTGGCACATCAATGGTGTAATCTTGGGTAAGTTCCTTAAACTTTCTGATCCTTAGGGACCTCATTTATTAAATGACAGTATGAACCCTACTGAGTCTTGTACTGATTAAGTGAGATAATATCTGTATAGTACCCAGCCATGGCACCTGGCATTTACTTGGAGTTTTTAAAGTGTTTATAGCTATAAAATTGTAGCTCTATTTGTAGTTGTACTAGGATTCAAACTATAATTTTTAATAGGCCATATATGATACAAGTTACATGAATAATACAGACTTAAAAGGAGAAATTACTTTAAGAGAGAAGATTTTAAAAGCTGTCTGTCTCTCAGGGTGGGTTGAATGATAAAAGGGATCCAAGCAGGTTTGGAGTAGGAAATATGGTTGAAATGTTAAATTAGAGATCAATTGTGGAAGGTTTTAAAAGGTATTTAAAATTTATCTGGTCAGCTATGATCTTTATATTCTCAGCTTGCAAAATTACACCCTACATCCTGGTCATGCCTGCTCTTGCATAACTCTGCACCCTTGGCTCTCATTTCCCTCATCTGCCTTTATTGTTCTTTTCAATGCAGGTAAAGCATTTAAACACTATAGAAATTCAGAAAGTGCAAGCCCTGAATCTGAGTTTGTTCTGCCATGCTGATGTACTAAACTTCTCCAGCTCTCTCCTCTCTCCCATCCATTGCACCTTCTTTCCTTTATTTTTTGCTATTTAATCATTAGTTCACATTCTAAGATTTCTATAGAAAGCCTGCACACTGAAAATTGTGGTATTGTCTAATTCTGCTTGAATTCCTAATTATTTTTCTTTACACATTCAGAAGCCATTATGCTGCTTTGTGTTCATAATGGTTTATCTTTTTTATGGCCTACATTTTTTAGCTATATAAAATATTTGCTATATATAAAATATGCTATTTCCTTGAATTATACTTTATTTGATAATATTACCATGTTTGCTTTATTTTTATTAGCATATGTTCATCCCTTTGCTTTTAATCTTTCAGGTTTGTGCTGTTTTGCATCTGTATCTTGAAAATAGCATTCAATTAACGTTGTTTATTTTTAATATTCAAATAACTTTTGTTTCTTAATAGAAGAATTCAATGCATTTACATCTGTTTGGTTATTGAGATATTTGGCCTAATTCCTGCCATTGTATTTTATGTTTTTACAAATTATCTTCTCTTTTTATTTCTTCTGTTTTTGATGTCTCTTATTGATCAAATTTTCTTTGTGTTGTATTGCATCTCTAGTTGTATTTTGCTGGTTGTTTCTCATAAGAATATTTGAACCTATAAATTTCAAGAATTTAATAGTATCTGCATCCCGTTGTCAAGGATCAACTCTTGAGCATGCTTTTGCTAATCAACCCCTTCCCTGCTTGCAAACTAGGTTTTATTTCAACTTACATTATACCTATTCTATTTTAATAACTTTCTGAATAATTGCAGTTAATTCCAGACCTGCATTATTAAATATTGCTTGGCCTAATTATAATTTTTATTATCTTTATTGTTTACTGCTCATTCTTGACTTATTTGGAGATATGTATATCTTATTTATCTTATTTTTTATATATATATATATTTATATATACCAGGGTAGTATGTTATATATATATGTATATACCGGGGTAGTATTCTGCCTAAAAAAAGTACATGGCAGTATAATTTTCAGTTTCAAAAGTTTGTGTTTTTTTTTTTTTTAAATCTTCACACTTAAATAACATTTTATCTTTTATCAACTCTGGGGTCATAATCTTTTCCCTCTGGTTTGTGTAATCATTACTCTAGTACTCTTAGCATTTAGAATTGGCTTTTTCTCCCTTTGCTTTTTTTCCTTCCCTCTTCTCCCTCCCCTCCCTTCCCTTCTTTCTTACCAGAGAGCTCATAGTGATTTTCTCTTTATTTTTATATTTAGAAATTTCACCAGGAGTTTAGATGTGTATGATCTTTCAATATTCTTGTCCGGGACTTAAAGGGCCCTTTATCTCCATGGCATTCTTCCATTTACTTGATTATTCCTTCTCTTTCATCCATTAAATGTCACAGCTATGAGATTTCCTAGATAAAGCATTTAGTTTCTCATCTGTTCTTTCATAATTCCTCTCTTAATATTTTTCCTCTACATCTGTATTCTGGAGGAGTGCATTGACTTGGTCTTTAAATCAAGAATTTGGTTTCCATCGATGTTCATTTGGTTACTTAAGGTCTCCAGTGGGTATTAATAAATTGTGTTATTAATTTCCTGGAACTCTTTCTACTTAAGTTTTTTTTAAGTATCTTCCTCTTGTTTCTGAGATGCAGTATCTTCAGATCTCAGGGAAGATGCCAATTAAGACTATTTCTTCTGTTTACTCAGACTGGGGAGAAAGCCCTGTTTTTGGTTTTTTTTTTGTTGTTGTTGTTGTTGTTTTGCTTTTTTTTTTTTTTTCCCCTAAGGTACCAGGGATTTAACCCAGGACTTCGTACATGGGAAGCAGGCACTCAACCACTGAGCTATGTTCACTCCCCAATGAGAGTAGGTTTTTTCATTTGTTTGTTTGTTGTTTGTTTTTAGGAGGTACTAGGGATTGAATCCGGGACCTCATACATGGGAAGCAGGTGCTCAACCACTTGAGCCACATCTCCTCCCCGAGAGTCCTGTTTTTGGATGCTAATTCTTCCTGGCATTCAGGGATTCCTGCTCAGTTTTATATTTTATAAAGGAAGGTGCAAATTGGTCCATGATGTTCATTGGCAAACACACCTCAGCAGTTGTAGAAGTCTCTTTATGCTCTTTCAGAGTGGCCTCCACTCACCAAATGGTCAATGGGGATGAATTTCACAAGTTTTCCTTAGGCCAAAAGGTGGGCTTCCCTTCAAGGTGTGGGGCCTGGGAACAGACAAGAAGGTCATTGCCCCCACAGTTGGAGGCTGTGATGGGAGAACAATGAAATGTTTCTGTTTCTGCACAACTGGTGATTAGTGTCCACAGCTGTGGTTCTAGAGGCATTAGGTCTTTGCATTCTTAAGAGAAGCATCAACACCTGGACCTCACGCCTTCCTCAGGGCTTAGGAAACAGCATCAAAATCAGCCTTGCTGTCTCCTTGTATTTTCTCTCTACCCCATTCCCTCCCCTCCCCATCTATCAAAGCAGATTGAGTAAGTAGAGGGGAGAGAATCACTAGGCATGAATCACCATCCTGGTGGGGAGTGCTATGTCTGTTCCCTCCTCTCACCAAGCTAAGAGGGGGTGATCATCAAAGAAGTTGGAAACATTGGTGGTACTTCGAGAAAAACAGACTGGCCTCTTATTCTTTGGTGGGACATCTGTTTAGGCAATATGGTAGAAGATGTTGATGCCCCCCCCTCCACCCATGCCAATTTCGGTTTGTCCCTTCTTAGTAATAGAATTCTCATTTATTATCTGAATACATGTACTTCCAGCATCACCACATTTTTCAGTTCCTCTTATAGCTAGATATGAACATGTGACTAAGTTCTAACAAATTCCTTTCAAGTAGAAATGATGTGTGCAACTTCTTGGAAGAGTCCTTAAAGGGAAAGGAAAAGAATCCTCTTGGTGGGAAGGTGGATATGATGGCAGGAATTCTGGCAGCCATTTTTGGACTATGGGTTGGAAGCCAGATGGTTTGGAGAGAGGAGCAATAAGATAGAAAGAAACAGAGACCTTAATAATTATGGAGCTACCATACTAGCCCTTTTGTCTACGGGTGCACTTGTGTAAGTCAAAGAGAAGTAAACTTTTATGTTGTTAATTTTGCTCTTTTCTGGCTTTTCTATCACTCTAATATAAGCCCAATGCTAACTAATACAAGCAGTTTACCTAAACAGAGAAGAGTATTGGAGAGAAATGGCAGGGCAGAAAGAAAGGACAGTAGTAGGATAGCCTGGACTTCTACCCTTTAGGTTTGGCAAAGATGTGCAGGTTTCCTGTGGGCCTTCTTTCTGAACACCAGCAAGGAAGACCATACCTTCAGTGAGGAAACCCCAGCAGTGGGAGACTATAGGATATGCCACTTGAGGGAGTTGGGGAGATGGGAGAAGAGGGGAGGCCAGTCATATCACAAGAGGCCTTCCCAAAGCCAGATTTCTCCCTTCAGGGAAGTGTTGAGTGGTACATCTCCACTCTGCCCCAGGCCCCCTGAAGACTCATTCCAGCATCCCCTGTGCCTGAGTTAGTGTTTGTCCACCTGCCACCCCCTGACCCATGCTCAGAGAAGCAGAGATCACTAGGAAGCAGGGAATTGTAACCCCCAGGCAGTTAGGCAGGACCAGGCCCTGCCTCTGTCTCTTATTGGAAGAGATAGATAGGGAGGAGGGGATCAAGAGCAGGCCTTGGCCCTTTCTAAGCCAAGGGCCCAGAGCCACAAGACTGGCCTGTGAGGGGGCAGGGAGTGGAGCAGGGAAGAAATGAGATTTAAACCAATTATGAAGTTAGAGTGATAATTCCTGAAAGTAACCAGGAAGTTATGGAATCAGCCTAAATGTGGTTGAGGGATCTGATCAGGAGGAAGTGATATTAGACATAGCACAGTTGGGGGCTGTGATGGGAGAACAATGAAATGTTTTCTGTTTGTATTTCCCCTAGTACAGAATCTTCAGTAAAGCAGTTATGTAGGTACTTGCAGAATTATTGGTGGGGGTGCAGGGGAGTTGAATTTTTTTTATGTTTTCTTTTTTTTTTTTTTTTTGGCTTCCCCAAGAGAAGCCAGGAAGGGAATGCTGTGGCCATTTTGTGCTTGGGAGCTCTGATAGAATCCCCTAAGTCTGTTGCTTTGCTCCTCACTTCTGCTCTTCAGCCCACCACTCCTCCTTCCACGCCCCTGTTGGTGGGATGTGTGGACAGCGTGGGGCTGGGCCGCAAGGCTGCCCTTGTCCAGTAAGGAGATTGGCAGAGTCATGTGGAGGCAGGTGCATCATGGGGCCCCCATTCACTCTACACTGCCATGGCCCCCTGCCCCCTGAGAGCCATCTGTGACCCAGCCCCCCATTATTGGGTGAGTATTACTTCCCAGGAGAAGCCTGGGGTGCTGCAGTGGGCCATTCTGTTTCTATTGTCCCACTCCTGGCTGCCTCTGAGAGTGTGCAGGTTCCAGGGTCCTGTGGCTGACTTCTCACCAGGTGCTGCCTCAGTCTGTGTCTCGTTGCTGGCAATGCAGCGTTGATGACTTCTGCCATCAATCTGATCATCCATGCTTCATATTGTTAAAAAATTCCTTACTTTTTCCTTCATTGAGTGTGCCTTTCTTTGTTTTCTAGGACTACTGTTGATATTTTTCATAATTTTATATTTCTTTGGTGAGTTCAATATGATGTTTTAAAGTAGGAGAGGTGAATGAGAACACTTTCTCTTCTTTAAAGTAGAAGTCATTCTGTGCCTTTCATTGGTGTTTCCTCTATCTGCCTTTCCCCCAATGTGTCCAGCAAAGACCTGTCATCCTTCCCAGCTCAGCTTAAAGGCCACCTGCTCCTTGAAGCCCCAGGCTCCCTAGAGCATGTTCATTGCTCATTTCCCTCTTCTGTACTTTTATAACACTTGCACATAGCTCTGATTATGCATTAAATAGATTTTAGTATTATTGTTTCTTTGCATATCTGTGTTCCTGACATTTCGTGATGCAAGATTCACCTTTCTATTCCCAAACTTTGCATGGTGTCTGCCCTTAGTAAATGTTCTATTCATGTTTATGGAAGAGTTATTTATGGTTTGCCTGCTTGATGCCTTGTGAACATTGTAAGCTATAAATTACGGAAATATAGCATATCATTTCCCTCAAGGGAAAACTGAAATGTCAAGAATTACTTTTATGATATAAATATCACCTAAGATTTTAGTCTTTACTCTCACATACCAACTTTATAGCATGATTTTTGCCATACTTGTTTTGGTTAAAGAGAGATGGTAGAAAAGGAGTGTATCTGTGTTTGGGGAGATGATAATCCAAATGTTTTTCAGTGTATAAAGTACAAAAATAAAATAAAAGACAATGTGGATTTATGTGTGTTGGGAGCCAAAAAATCCAAGTGAATAAGAAAATTATTAAGATTCTTTAGAAAAACAATATGTACTTATAAAAAGCCAATTCTTTAAATTCCTCTTTTTAAGCTTCCCTTTCTATCACTACAACCAAAAACTTGCTATAATGTAACATGCCGAAGTTTACTATCTTCATTTTCTTCAAGCACCTAAATTGTTTAAGTCACGACCTCTCAGTGACCAAGACAATGAGAACACTTGGTGGGTGGTGTAGTGTATTTGTCTGAGGAATGAAGTGCGCCACAGAGCAATGGCCTTTTGGTCATAATCTTGTTGGCACTGTGAGAATTCAGGAAAATGGCAGCTTGCACTGGGAGTTTACTCAAATTAATGATAAGATTTTTTTCTGGATTAAAATAAATTTATAATTAAATGTATAAATTTATTTTATATCATTCCCTTTTGTTTGCTTTTTTCTTTAGAGAAGGAGCCATTAAAAATAGAAATCTGGAGGATGAAGATTAAGGACTAAAGTTAGCCTTAATTTAAAACTGTGCAAACATTTAAAAAAGAGAGTTTACTGAAAACATGAGAAAAAAGATGAGAAAAGATGGATGAGTTGGACTTGGAAGGGTCAGGAATTCTGTACAGTGAAACAAACAAAACTGTGAGCCCACTCCTAGAAATGAGAATATCTGTGGTTATTTGGAGAACCAAAATTAGGTTGGTGGTTAGAATATATGATAGATTATGGGTTTAGGATGGGTAAGAAGAAAGATTAAGATAGTGAAGAGTAGACCAGTAGGCTATGTCCAGAAAAAAACTACAACTGTCATGAGAGGGAATTTGGACTCCAGTCTGTAGGCAAAGCAGCAAAATGATCTGCTCATAGCTATGTTGGAGGATTGTTTTCCTTTTACTATTTCTTTATTTTTATTCATAAAATATTTCAAATAAAGACCTATTGAGGAAGCGGGTGTGGCTCAGTGGATAGAGCCCCCGTTTACCATATGGGAGGCCCGGGTTCGCGTCCCGAGGCCTCCTTGCGAGGGCACGCCCGCCTGAGCGGTGTGGTGGGCTGATGCAGCAACCTCACGGCAGGAAGCGGGTGTGGCGCAATGGATAGAGCACCCGTTTACCATGAGAGGCCCC
>JAQZBX010098287.1:0-11600 GCA_029593785.1 Cabassous unicinctus | reverse complement strand
TGGTTGTAGTTCTGGCGCACCTGCGACGGGGATGTGGTCGTCATGGCGGGCGGCTGGGGAGAGGCGGCGGCGGCTGCGCGACACTGGGAGGCCGGTGGGAGGCAGCTGGGAGCGGCTGGCCGACGGGGGCGAGCGCCGGGTTCCGTTCAAGCACTGTTGAAGCAGGAAACCACGGCGGCTCTCCGCGAAGACGTCTGGCGCTGCCGGCGGCCCAGACAGCCTCTTATACCTGGAGCCGGTGTCAGGCCACCCCCGGCCAATCAGCGCCGCCCGCCCGCCTGCTGGGGCCCGCCCCTTCCGGTGGGCCTCGAGCCCCGCCCCGCCGGAGCGGGGGAGGGGCGGCCCCGCCTGGGAGGCCCGGAGGCCGCTGCGGCTTCGGGAGCGGGGAGGTGGCGTGGGAGGCGCCCTGCGTGCCTCCACCGCCCGCTGAGCGGGCTTGGCGGGAAGACCTGGGGAGGGCGGGAAGTCCTACGGCGTCCCGACCCCGGTGTACCCCTGGGCCGCGGAACCGGTGGGAAACGGCCCTGGACCCCGGAGTGGTTGGGGCGATTCGCAGGTCCCAAACGGGACATTTGGCCTAGAGCTTGTTGTGAAAAAATCAGGGCAGTATAGAAGCAGTTACCACACGCCTCGAGGCAATTGCCTGATTTTGCAAGATGGGAAAATGGAAAGCGGCTACGGGGGCCTTCGCTGAGGGAATCGGGCTGGGTTGGGAAAGGGCTCGCTTTCTCTTCCTCAAAGACTAGGAAAGAGCAAGATGGAGGAGTGGGGCCCACCGCCAACTTCGGATCTGCGCCCGCCCTCGTTCCTCCTGGCCATCGTGTCAGCCTTTTGCTGAGAGCAATATGGCTCCGTGTGCAGTTTAACAAAAGGCTGGGGCGGGCGTTGTTTCCCGGAGAGACTGAGCCCGCCTTCGGTGAGGAAGCCTTGGCAGGAGGCACCTGACTTTCTGAGGAAATCGCTGGTGGCTCTTAAAACTCAAAAATAGAGCTCGGGGTCAAAAAAAAAAGGAGAAGCGACTTAAGCGAGGATAGGTCTCTGATCGGCCCCATTCACAGGAGCCTCAGGCCGAGGAGACCCTGCCAGGGGCCATCTCCTGGGGTTTTCCGTGGAGAGAAGCTGATGTGGCTGAATGGTGGGGTGACAGGCTCAACGGACCCTGGAGGGGCAGGGACACGTGTGTGGCTTGCAGCTGTGTGGCAGAATGGTGGCAGTGAGTTCGTGGGTGGCAGGATTGGAGTTAGGACCTGGCTCCTGCCCCCTAGTCTGCTGTTCTCAGCCTCTTCTTTGTGTGTGGGGACCTATCTAGACCCTTTTCTGGATACTCACAGACTTGCAACTGGAAGCTGGACTTCCAAATCTTAAAAATAAAAAGGAATGCCTCTAAGATACTAAAACAAGTTTGCTGATGGAATGGTGGCGATTTCTTTTTCTTGGGTCTTTACTGTATTCATTTCAAAATGAACATAGACTAGTTTGAGAAAACTAGAAATGAATTTTTAGTGGGGTCAGAGTTTTAAAAAAAAGTAAATAGAAGACTGCTGCAAGATATGGATGAGGGTGCCTTACCCAATTAGGGAAAGGTCATGCAGGCTTCCCTAAGACAGTGCTACTTGAGTTTGGAGAAAAAGTTAATGAATTAAAAGGAAAGTGAAGTGAGGCAGGGGTTGGGGAGAGAATTCCAAGCAGAGGGAACAGCATATGCAACGGTATGGAAATGCATGGCCAGTTCAAGGAACTTAAGAAAGTGTGTTGGCCTGGAAAGTAAAGTACATGTTGGAGAATGATGCAAGGGTGGTTCCGGGGGCAAGGTCTGGACGTTGTGTGCCATAAACTGAGGTTAAACTTTATCCTAAAGACAACATGGAGACACCAGGGGATTTCTAGCCAGGGAGACAGAGCAGTAGTTTGTTTTTAGAAATCTTGCAATGAATCAGCAGATAGTTTACTAGAATAAGAGTCCAGTAAAGTCAGCAGATGCAAAGCTTTACTACATAACAGGAACCACCACTTAGAAAAATGTAATGAAAGGGAAAAAATTCATTTACATTGGCAACAAAAGCTTAAAATACCAGGAATAAAGTAAACAGGGAACATATGAAGAAAACTGTAAATGGTTACTACTCGACAAAAAAGAAAACTTGTTGAAGTAAAGAGACAGAATGTTCCTAGATGGGAAGCCTCCATTTTGTGAGGATGAAAGTTATCCCCCAAATAAACCTATAAATTCAAAGCAATTTCCATAAAGCTCCTTCAGACTTGACAAAATTGATTCTAAAGTTCCTTTGTAAGAATCAGTGTGTAGAATAGCTGATAAACATTTGGGAAAAGAAAATTTTGAGGGTAGATTTGCCCTCCCTTACAAAAAAGTACTGTAAAGTACTACGAGCAGTGTGGCACAGGAACAGGTGACCAGACGGACGCAACAAGACAGTCCAACCCACATATTTATATTTATAGGAATTTGGTATATGATAAAGTGGCCTTTCAAATTAGGGGGAAAAGAATGGGATCAATAAATAATGTTGAAACAATTGGTTGTCAATTGGAAGACAATGACTCACTGTATTTTAAAAATGTGTTCCAGGTGGATTAAAATTCCAAGCATTAAAAAAAAACCTATAAAGGTGCAAGTAGAACATATAAAAGATTATCTTTTATAGTAGGGAGTGCTGTTCTGAGGCTGTCTTAAAAGGAGAGTTGGCAGATTTGACTACTTAAAAATGAAATGCTGTAAGACAAACGAGGCCATAAACAAAAGACAAATGGCAAATTGGGTTGACAGTATTTGTAGCTTGTTTAAGTGATGAAGGTTTAATAAGCATAATATATATTTGTATATATAATTATTTGCTGTAATGCATATATAATGTAATTATATATTATAAACATACAAATCACACCTTTTTTATTATCTCTCCTGCTTCTGGAAGGCAGGCATTGTTTCTGTCTTCTTCCTCCCTGCACTCCCAGCATTTTACAAGGTGCTTGTTATTTGGTGCTCGATATTTGTTGAATGATTAAATGGATGGATAGTAATTGAGTGTGGAGGATGGATCAAAGTCAAATCAAGAGGGCTGGATACCAGTTGGGAGGCGACAGCCATAATTCTCCGTGAGCAAAGGAGACAGAAAGCAGATCTGAGAAACCTGGAGAAAACATGGACAGGATGAGGTGGCTGATTGGATAACGTGTGGATGGGCAAGAGAGCCTCCTAGCTTTGCAACCTGGGCAAGTTCACTGAAACTGAGAGCACAGGAGGAAATGCAGGTTTGGGGGGAGGCCTTTAGAGGTGACCAGCTTTTTGAGGGGCTGGAGGTGCTGAGTTTGAAAGCTTCCAGACCATCCAGGGCGGGGAGCCAGCCTGAAGTTGGACCCCCAGGAGAGAAGTCTGGCTATTGCGGGAAGCAGAATTGACAAATCAGTATTGGCTCCATGCTTGGTGAAATACACAGGCAGCTACAGCGAGCCTCAGAGCAAAACGGAGGGACGGTTTGCTGTAGAAGGTCACGAGAGAAGGCTGGGCTGGGAAGGATGGAAAGTAAATCTTGTGTGTGTGTGTGTGTGTGTGTGTGTGTGCATGTATGCTCACTTGGACCTATTTGTCACCTGGAACGTAGACTGGCGGGGAGGGGTGTCAGAATGGCCATCTCCAAGTCTCCAGATCCTTCCAAAGCCTGGTCTTTGGACCTTTGTTGACCAGGAGCATACACCCCCGCCCCTCAGCTCCGTGTGACTTCTGGGAGGCGGGAGCTTGGCTGGTCTCCCAGGACAGCTGCCTCCCGGGCCAGGAGCGGGAGGGGCCGCAGGGAGGCGAGCGAAGAGCCTGCGGGTTGATTTCAGAGGAAGCGGCCAGTCCAGGAACTGGAGGGGGCAGTGGGGGGGCCTTGGTGGAAATTCGCTGCCCCACCGTGACTCAGCACTCTGCAGGTCCTGCGACTTGGGCTCCAAAAGTGCTTTGTCACTGAGGGGAAGGCAGAGGCCTGGGGGCCTGTGACTTCTCTCTGTGAGAGGGAGGAAGAGCACCCGCCATTTCCTACTGGGGCACTCTGGAGGCTGGGCCGGGGAGGAGAGGGATCCAGATGATCCAGCCAGGCCTCGGGTTGTGCTTTTGTGGGAAAGGGAGATGTCTCTTTTCCTATCTCTTTCTTCCTTGGGGCCTTCCCGCCAAATTGTGAGTTCTCAACAGAGGCTAGGTCCCTCTTTCCTTCCTGGGATTGTTGCTTTAGGGTTCCAGTTTAGGCCTCCAGCTGGGAAATCCTAGCCACTCTTGGAGGTTAAGGAGTAGAAGGAAGCTGAGGCCCACTGAAGGTAAAGAGCATCACCGACAAAACAAAAGCTGAAAACGCAGAAGGTACACGGTGGAAAATGGTATGGTGGTTAAAAATGATGCATTTGTTGCTGGAATGTGTGTATGAAATAGTGTCATGTGAAAAAGCCAAGAGAGTCCATGCAAGCTGATACAGCAAGAAAAATCACATGTCTGGAAACATAGATAAGGATTGGGAAAGAATGGAGAGTGATGCTTTAACTTAATAGCCGATGTTTTAACTCTATGGGATTCCCCCTGATGTTCAGTGTGCAGGAAAAATGCAGCAATTGGAAAAAAACAATACTAAATCAGATTAGGATACATTTCTGGATGATGTAATCATGATTCAGAGAACTTGTCCTTGAAGCATTTCTTGAAAGCCCATGATGCATTGTAGATTCAAAGTTTAGGCATCCAGGAGCCCCGCCTTTCAGGAGCTTAAGGTCAAGGTGCAGAGATAGCCATGCCCTGGAATGTTGGCTGATTCACCCACTTCTGTAGGATAACTGAGGCTACAGGGCCTCTAGGAAGCCTTCCTAGATTCCACAGGGAAGCCCTGTACCCTCTGCCTCTGCCAGAGACCACATTGCATGGGGCCCTGAGTATTTGTTCTTCTGCCTTCCCACTGGCCTTTGATCTCCCTTTGAACCTGTGTCCCCACACCCAAGCACAGCCTGGAGACCTTTCAGTTCTAACTGAAGCTCTGTAGCTCTCATCTGGAACCATCATGCCCGGTGCAAGCTCTGGTCACTACCTTCAAACTATGAGCCCCTGGAGGTCAAGGATCAGATCTTTGATGATCCCCTGTTGGATCCTTCTGTTACTGGATTTTGTCTAGGTTCTTGACTATGCTACAGAAATGAATTTCAAGAGCATGTCACATTGATGAGGCCAGTAATTTATTAAGGGAGGGAGGGAGGAGAAATAGGAGAAAATAACAGATCATGGGTCCCAGAGAGAGGAAGGGGCTGAAGAGTGATAAAGAGGGCTGGTTTATAGACTATGATTTCTCATTATAGATTATAAATGCCCAGGTTTTACTTGCGTGTTGATCCATGCATAGGGGACACAGTGAGAGCAGGGCACAGAAGAGAGAGCTATTCGGCCTTTGCACCTGCTTTTTGAACCATTAATTATTCTGCCCCTTTGCTAATGGCACGAGAGGAGTCCCAGCTGTTTGGTGTTTTGATTGATTACCCCACCCATCAATCCCCCGGAAGGGCCCAATGATAATGTCCCTGGAGAATATCAGGGCTTCTCCTGGCTTCCGGAGGAAACCTCATTCTGAATGGCAGAAACCTCATTCTGAATGGGATTTCTTGAGGGTCTTCCAGCTGCCATCTTGGGAGTATCGATGTCTGTGTGGACTTCTTGCCAGGTTCCAGATCCATCTATTGATTCCCTATTTTACTAACCTGCTTCATTTCCAGCAGAGTCTAGACCAATGTTCTGTACACATCAGATGCCCAGTTAAAGCACCCAAGGGACCCCCTGGGTATCTGCCCACATGCTGGAAGCTTCCAAGAGTTCACCTGGCCTTTCTGAACTTTGATAGCTGTATTTATTTACAGTACCTGGCAGAGCCAGCCTCCCCTATACTACCATGGGTGCCCTCCCTTTGGGTGGCCTCTTCACCGCAGTCATGTTGGCACCCATCACCTGGCACCCAGCCACCTGGCATGCCCACATCCCCCAGTCTAGGCTCTGCCAAATCAGGAGAGGCTGGCTCGGCAAAGGTGGCTGGTGGGGAACAGCAGCCAGCAGCCTCGGGTGCGGGGAGGAGAAGACTTGTGCTTTGGCAGGAGCAGCCAGGGGCCTGGGCAGCCTGGGCCTGGAAGTGCCTCCTCAAGGGAATGAGGACTTGTGGTTGCCTCTGGCTTTCGCAGTGTAGACAGTCACTTACTTTGGTACCCCTGGGGAGGCCGCGCAAGCACTGTCCCTTGTCTGCTTGGTGAAGGTTGAGGAGTTGAGGGAGAAGACTTGAGCTAGGGTTCAGGCTGCACTGGGTCTGGGAGTGGAATCCCAGACTACCTTGCAGGGTCAAGACAGAAGCTTGTTAGTAATGTGAGAGGTCAAGGTGGTCGGCTGCTGGGGTGGAGGAGAGGCAGGTGTGAAGGACATTCTCAGGGACTGGCTGAAAGGAGCAACTAAATGACTGTCCTGCTAGTGATTAAGGCTCCTTAGATGCAACCCAGCCAAGCCAGTTTGTCGGCTAGGCCACCAGACAGAGCCTAAAGGCCAGCAAAGGAGAGTCCCAAGTGTCTTCTGAGAGGGTCAGGCCCTGAAAGACCCCAGCAGTAGCATGGAAGGGGCCTCCCTCAACCTATGGCTGCTACCAGCGTTCCGCGCTCCTTGTCTTCTACCTGCACCACCACCTGCAGCCTGGCCCCTCCCTAACTTAGCTTCCGTTCTGCGCGTCCCAGCTTTATGCACTGCAGAGGCACGCACTTCACTCCCAGCCCCCCACTACCCGAGGAATAAAAATGTTCTTAGTGGATGCTAGTGATGGCAGCACAGTATTTATTGTGAATGTAATTAACACCCCTGAATTGTATACCTGAAAGTGGTTGAAATGGGGGAATTTTAGGTTGTATATGTGCTACCACAATACAATTTTTTAAAAAAATTTCTCACTTCTGTGCAGCCCCCAAACCCTTCCCATCTGCTTGCCGCTCACTCAGGTCCCGGGGCCTCCTCTCCAGCCCTTCCCGTCACACCCCGGGGCTGGGCACCGCTGGTCCCTCTGCCCGATGCCTTTCCCTGGCTTTTCTCCTGGGAAAACTGCTCACCCTTCAACTCTCAGCTCAGACGTCCCCCAGGTGGCTTCCCTCACTCCCCCCCATAGTCAGGAATTTCCATTCTGTGCCCTCCAGCGCTGGCTTTGACTGTTTCTCCAGCACCGAATGCTGTAATTACCAGGGAGGTACCTGCCTCCCCCACTGGAAGGGAAGCTTCCGCACTAGACACCTGGGCGGTGCCTCTCCCTTCCCCACCTCAGCACCCCACAAAGCGCCAGGCTCTCAGGCTCCCAAGTTTCATGGGGACCTAGCTCCTAGCCCGCCTCTTACTCACTTTTCCTGCTATCAAGGGACAGCCCTCCCCGCACCCCTTGCCTGCTAGGTTTGGATTTTCCATCTCCCCTTGAGTAAGTCTAGCTCTTCCCAAATCCCGCATGGAGGGTTGCAGAGGAAAAGTGAAGCCTTTCTGGGATTTGACGATTATGAGAACACAGCAAGGCGGCGGGGTCTGTGGGCAGTCGGGCCATGCGGACGGAGACGCCACGGTCACGGGCTCCCCCTCTCTGAGCACCCCATGCCTTGGCCTGCGTTGGTGGTCATGGAGCTTCTTTCAGAGGCTGTCACAAGGGGCCAGGGGAGGAAGTGTGGTGCAAGACTGTCAAACACCGTGCTTCCTCATGATGAGGCTAGAAAATTCTTGGAGTCGTTGTCATTCCGTAAACATAGCTTGCCAGGCACGATGCCAGAGGGGGTTTGTGGCTAAAGCTGAACACACCTCCGAGAAGTAGGTAAGGCAGGCCGCCTGAGCTGTAAGCAGAGCCTCCCCCTTACAAATGAGGAAACTGAAGGCCAGAGAGGTTAAGTGACTGCCCCGCCTAAAAGTGACAGGACTGGTCAAAGGCAGGGCAGTCTAATTGTGGGTGATTTTCCATATCTGGTGCCCTGATGCAACCACTGCAGTTCTGAAAATCAGCACAGGACCCTTGGCCACAAGGTGAAGAGGAAGAAAATCCTTGCGATACCGGTTGCCTGGAGACTTCTGAAACATCCCTGTAGGTGGGTGGACAGTTCCTGCAGACCCGAATCCCAGGTGGAGGCAAGTCCATGCCCACCGTTAGCCAGCTGCAGGGTAGCTGACTTGGCAGCTGGCACTTTCAAAGCAGATCCTGTGATTCTACCAGCAGTTGTAACAGGTGAATTTCAAAATAAAGAGGTTGATTTGATCAGTGACTGGAATCAGATGCTTGGTGAGGGTTTTGGGCTTCTTTGGAAGGCACATTGGGGACCCTGTGGCCAGGCTCAGGTACAGATGTGGTCTTCTCTCCCAAGCTTGGTGCTAGTGTCTGGCAGGCCTACATGATGACCAGGAGGCATGGAAATCCCTGGCTGGTCAGTGGCATCCCTGAACCAGGCAGCCCACTCTTGAGAACTGGGGGGTACACTATTAACAGGGACCAAGGCTGATCACTCAGAGCTACAGAACCCCCGCGGCCTGGAGGCCTCTCCTTAGACACAGGTGGACGCTGTCTGGTTAGGAGCTGCTGGTGGTGCCTCCCCTGAGGCCCGCAGCCCCTCATTCCCTGGGTGGGACCTGAGAGCCCTGCCCAGTCCCGGAAGGAGCTTCTGGGTCCCTGATGCCGAAGCTAACAACACATCAGAGAGCATAGCATGACTTACCTCCCCATTGGGGCAATACCGATTCCTAGGCAGGTATAGCCCACCCTTGGCTCTCTCAGCAGAAGACTCGCCCACCTTTTTGACAGCTTGTGGTCCTAGATAAATGCATAGAGACCTGCACCCAGAGTCAGTGCCAGGATAGCTGTCCAAGGAAAGGGCAACTCACATGCTATTTCCATTCCCATCTTTCTGGTTCTTTCTGCATGGCTGAATCCCACCCTCCAACCCCCCATTCCAACATCCCTGCCTCTTATCATTCCCTGGAATCAGAATTAAGGAGTTCTAATTTTTTTTTTTTTTTTTTGTCTGCTCACCTGCCCAGCTATCCTTTCAATATTCTGCATGTGTATGTGGAGGTGGTGGCAGGAATACAAATATTTTGCTTTGACCTGGAGTTGGTGATTTCTCTGAGATCTGAACAACATCTACCCCCAACATCTACCCCATTCTGGGTACTGGATTACTGGATCCAGATTTTCTTCTGGGGAAGCACTCCCCCTACTCCACCCCCCACCGCCACCTCTCCTATGTGCTTTGGATAGAGCTGCCCCCAACCCCAGATCCAGGGTAGACATGATTTTTGTTACTTGCAACAAAATTTTCAATCAACTGACCTTTCAAATAATCTAACTGGCAACTCATTCCTTCATGAGTCATAGAATTTTCAAGCCAGGAAGGAGCCTTTGAGACTATCTAATCTGATACTTTCACCCAGTCATTCAACTAACATTTTCATATGCCAGCTCTGTACCAGGCCCTGAGCTAGATGAAGAAGTGGAGGCCCGGGGGATGGGGTAGAGGGTGGAGAGGGGGCAGGCCCAGGCTTATACAGAAAGTCAGTGGCTGGGCTAAGGCCCAGCACCCATTCTATTCCTCTGCTTCCTGAGATTAAATTCTGGCGGTGTTGACATACGGTTATGTGAGCATGAGAAAGCATCGGAGACTGTATGCCGCACAGTTATCATCGATTGCCTGGGCAAGGCAGGACTGGTGAAGGTTGCAGAGAAAGGGAGAGAGAAAGAGAAAGGGCGGTTGGGCAAAAATAGTGTCAACGAAGTGTGGGAGTTTTCATATGAAAATTATATATGTGAAATTTACACAACTTCCTTTGCATTTGGAGAGAATGCCTAGAAGGGAACACTTTACCAAACTATTCATTTAGCAAATATCTCTCGAATGACGACTGTGCGGAGCCCCAGGCCAGGCCTCAGTGGTGAGTAAGACTGTGTGTCTACCCTTGGGAGCGCACAGCGTGTTTAAACACATGTTCCCTGCCAGGTCATTCATAACCACCTTGCCTGCCGTGCCTGCTCGCTCCAAGAGTACTGTGGGTACTTCTGGCCCAGACGTTCACCTCCCCATGTAGGGCCCAGAGCGGGCAAGCAGCGATTCGCAGCTGTGGGTGGGCCCTGGCTGGACGTTGTCCCTAACTGATGGGAACACATTACAAAGGCCCTGTGTCTCTAACCAGGAGTCAGACCAAGGGAAACGAGGGTGGGAAAGCAACTGCAAACCCTATTGCTCAGCTCGACTCTCCTTTCGGGGCACTTGCTACTCAGCAGCTGCCCCCGTGTGCCAGGCACAGTTGCCCGACAGGTGGCAAAGCAGGCCGGCGCTGCACATGCTCTCATTTCTTGGCGTTCCCCTGCCCCACCTGGCCCCATTAGCCTCTGTTTCATCCGCACCAGTCTCTGTAGTGTCCCACGGGTCCTCAATGGTCTCACCTCTGTCCCTCTGCTAAAGTCTCTTGTCTCCAAAGCTGTCCCCCTTCTATCTAACTACAGTTGGAATGCTGCCTCTGCCAAGGAGGCTTCCCTGACTGGGAATTAGCTTTTCTTGCATCGACAGTAGGCACTCGTGCCATTGCATCAGCATTCCTTCATGGCCACGAGGAGACAGAACTCTGGACAAGGAGACCTTGTCTTCATCTCTGCTCCTAGTTCGTAGGCCTCAGGCCCTGGCACACACACAGCCTCAGTTCAAACTCTGGCTGAGTGTAACAGTTGTGAAAAGGAGGTGTCCTTGCCCCAGAAGGGTCCTTGGTCCTCGAGATCCGTTCTTTGCACCTAACTAAGGGTAAGGGAAGGCCCTTCCCATAGTTTCTTCTTAGGAGCTGGGAACGGGAACCTCGGGAGCTGGAATTGGTCTCCTGTGTTTGCCTTAAGCCTGCCAGCTGGGTCAGTCCTTTAACTGAAAACGCCTGTGTTTCTGAGTAAGGGGATCTTGGGCCCAAGCTCCACCCAGCGGGATGGGTTACACTCAGTGCCTTTTCTTAAAACGAATGCAATAATAATAATAATAGCATACTTATAATAATGACTAATTCTTAATAATAACAGCTAATATTTATTGAATCCTTACTATATATGCCAAAGATGCCATTTGTCAGATGAGGAAACTGAGGCATGGACTTACAAAGTACCCTGCCTGAGGACACCAAGCTAGTAAGTGTCAGTGCTGGGTTCAGAATCCAGAGGGAGATACGGGAATGTTCTTCTACTACAAGGTGTTATGAGTATGGTGATACCTGGGGAAAATATAGCTAATGCAGCTTACAGACTATAGCTAACAATATTGTAATATTTTTGTAGCAAAAGCAAAGAAAGTAATATATTAATGGTAAAAAAAGAATATGGGGTTTAGTTTTATGATAGATGAATGTGATTAAGCTTTTTTTTTTTGCTTCTTCATTTTCTTCATTAACAAGGAGACCTTGATTATATCATTTAACTAATCTGTGTATCTTTCTGAACACTGAAGGAACAATCGAGACTGTTTTTAGGATTAGATGAGATAGAAGTGCCTGGACAGAACTCTCTTGCAGTAACGCTTCTGTAACTTGTTAAGCGGCTTTTTGTCTGTTATTTTATTTT
>JAQZBX010098286.1:0-11599 GCA_029593785.1 Cabassous unicinctus | reverse complement strand
AAAAAAAGAAACAGAAAATATTAGACCAAATGACCAGAAATATGAGCAGAAAGAAAGTGAGGACCAAAGAAGAGAAGGTAGAAAAAAGAAAAGCAACAGAAGAGGGGAAAATGAAAGAACAAATAGAAAGAAACTAAAAAGAAAAGAGAGAATAAAGAAGGAAAAAAACACTTGCAACAACTAAAACAACTGGAAAAACCAGGCTTGCCTCTGAAGCCACTAGCAAATATCTCAGTCTACCTTTGCTCACCAATTACCTTTCAGCCTGCTTTCTCTAGGTAAGATACCAGGTTGTAGAGAAAAGTATAAGGAATAAAACAATAATAATAATAATAATAATAACAAATCATATAGCCTAAAAAATATCTCAGTCTAATTTCCCATCCTGAGGCTGATTGTCCTTCAACTCCTGCTCCCTGCAGCTCCTGGGGTGCCTCTCTTCACCCTCTTTATCACTCAGGTCACTCAGGCTTTTTTTATCAGAGGTACATGATATTGAACCTGGGACTTCATATACATTAATCAGAGTTTAACCACTGAGCTGTGAGAGCTCCACAGGTTAGGTTAGGCTTCTGAATGCTTCTGAAGTTTTGTTGTCTACCTCTGCCTGCCCTCTTTTTCCTCAGGCCAGTTGAGCTTCTGATGTTATGCCAGTTGCCTCTCCAGGCCTCCAACTGCAGGGCTGTTAGGTGCCTATCAGTCCAGCCCCTCACTGACCTAGTTCCTCTCTCTCCCAGGAAAGTTGTGTTTGTGGCAGGCTTCCTGATCAGTTCCCTACACCCCTCTCCCTGGAGTCACTACTGTGTGAGCGGGCATCATTTTTGTGTGTACCCACCCTATCTCCACCCCCACTACACCTCCCTTACTCTGAGTTGGTTGGGTGTCAGTCCCCCACATTTGTTTGACTCACAGTTACCCCACCTCAAGAGCTTGCTAGGTACTTGAATGCTCCCCTTGTTGCCCAAGTGTGGGGGATTTAACTCACACTAGGAGCCTGCTGATTGCTTGTCATTCAGCCAATTCACTTCCCTGGCTTCCCTCTCCCTCTGAGCCAGCTTGAGTGTCCTATCTCCTATGATTTCCTTTTTCTCCTCAACAACTGGATCCCCCCTCTCTAGTTGCCAGCTCCAATTGCCCTCACCATCCTGTGGTTTCACTTCTGCCAGGTAAACCTGCTTACCATCTTGGTGTTTCTGGAGGAGGATATCAGGCTGCTTCTCCTTACTCTGACATCTTGGAGCTTTCATTTAATTTTTAAGCTAGTCCATTCTACATTTGCAGAAATATGGCTCAAAAAATGTAAATTATATGCTCAAAGTTACAAACCAAGCAAAAGAAGAAACTTTGATTGAAACTCTGTCAAAACATTTCAAATTCTTATCTCTGGCAAAGGGTTCTCAAATATGTATGATTTGGAATCTTTGAGGTTTTTTGGCAATGTATGAGGACATTTATGAAAATGTCTACTGGCATCTGGTGGATAAAGACCAGGATGCTGTTAAATATCCTACAATACAAAGGACCGCCTCCATAACAAACTATTATCGAGTCCAAAATTTTAAAAGGGAAACCCTGCTCTAGGCCAGCACTTTGCTGACTGATGCCCTGGAGAATGATGTGATGCTTGTTCAATGCAGATTCTGTTTCTGGAAATCTGTGTCACTCACGAGCACCCAAGTGATGTAGGTACTGCAGGTTCTGGTCAGTGAATGACCTGTTGATGGGCATTGCTGTCATACAGCTTGGGTAGATATTTTGGGTCTTCTCCAGCAAAAATCTTTCTTCCAATCTCACACCAGATTCCAGGTGGTTAAATGTTGGTCTTGGGATTTCAACATCTGCCTGTGCTCGTTTACACAGCCACTAGGTTTCTTCCTTCTTTATAAGAAATTAACTCATTAGAACTTTGATTTCTTATCTAAGATATGAGGGAAATGCCACCTCCTAATGGTGTTGATATGAAAATTAAGGGACAGAACACTTTCTTATTTAATCTGATTTTTGTATTTTTTATAAGAGAAACCGTATGCTTATAAAACAATCGTGGATATTGGGCAGAATTTCCATATATCACTCTGACACCAACACTTTGCATTGCTGTGGAACATTTGCTACATATTATGAAAGAACATCATCAGACTATTACCATTATGGTCCACAGCATACACCCTCTATTATTAACACCTTGCATTAGTATTGTATATTTGTTATAGTTCTTGAGAGAATGCTCACATATTTGTACTGTTAACCACAGTCCATAGGGATGGACTGCTTTTAAAACTCATTGAAAACTGCATGGCTCAGTGAACATGTTCACTGAAAGAAGCTATTGGACTATATCCCAGTTCAGCATTTACTAAGCACCTTGTGTCATCTGAAAGGTCTCCTGGACAGCAAGTGAGTGTGGCCATACTTACTCCTAGGAGCAACAGGGGGTGCTCTTGGACAGGAGTCCTCCCTGGCCTTCCATTTGGAACACAATTCCCAAGAGGTCAATTTTTGTAGGTGAATATTGCCCACTGAAAGCTACCAGGTCTCAATCCTTGGATAATATAAGTGCAGCCTTGTCTGGAGAAATGGCCATTGCACATGTGATTTATTTATGAATCTTGTCTTGGATTTTCAGGAAACGACTGCAGTCCTTTCACAAATGCCTTTACAAGAGTGAGGCAGAGAGAGTCCACACATAAAAAAGGAAGAGACAATATCCTCAGGGAGATTGAGACTGGAGAGGCAAAACCAAATTCATGGAATGCCAGAAGTCATCAGAAATAAGAGGAGGAAAGGAAGAGATTTTCTCTAGAACTCTGAAGGAACCCAGCCCTGTCAGCACTTTGATTTCAGCCCAGTGAAACTGATTTCAGTCCTTTGCCATCTAAGGATATAGGACAATATATTTTTATTATTTTTCAGACACCAAGTTTGTAGCAAATTGTTATAGGAGCCAGAGGGAACCAATGCCCCATTTATCTGCATTGTTTTATTCATGGCCATAGTCTCTGACCTCTTCGTTCTGGCTCCAAGTAGACACAGCAAGAATTTTAAGATTTTTCCAACATGTTTGTGTATGATCCACTTTGGGAGTATTTGTAAGTCGGCTGTTTCTCCATCTCTCAAATTATTCCACTAACTGATTATTCCTCCAGCTTACGTACAAACTGAAATGTATATAATTCATAAGCATTTGTTTATATCTCAGATATGAAATGTTTGTCCTTTTCTCCCTAGCGTAGATCATTTTATTTTTCACTATTATTTATGTATATCCTTATTTTCACTGTCTTTGATGTGGCAATGTGACATGCTTTTTCTTATAAAATATGAGCAGATATGATAAAAGACCTTGCAAATTATCACTATTTCTCCTGCTTTTCCTTTCTGTCATAAGTCTAGTCATATCTCACATAGGGGATCCTCCCTGATTCTGGGCCTAGAACAAAGCAGTAGTTGGGTCAGAACTGCAGCCTACATGTGTGAGTGTGAAATAAAACATCATTATTGAAAGTCTCTCAAATTTGGGGAGTTTCTGTTATCACAACAAAACTTTCTAATACATTACAGTCATGGGATGTTAAAATTAAATAAAAATATTCAGCAGCTAGTTTGCAGAATAAAAGATGCTTATATCACTATCTTCCAGTTATTTGTATATTGGAATTTAAAACTTTCCCAAATAAATTTTAAACCTTGAGATTTGGAGACTGTTTCAAAGTTAACCATGGCTATTATTTTCTATTCTCCACATACTGATTACAAATCTGTATGAATAATTACAAGTATAATAATCAAGCAATTATAAATACAAATTGTCTTCTGAACTCAAACACTTCTTGCTATCCAAAATTCAAGTACCAACCAGATTTGGGTAGCATGGAATTACTTGTATTCTTCCCTCTACATTATAATAATTGCCTTGACATATACATAGTTTCATTCTCTCATTCTCTCAGTATCTCTCTCATTTCACATCTAAATCTCTTTACCTCTCTATCTCCCTCCCTGTCTCTCCTTATCTCTCTTTGTCTCCTTGTCTATCTCTCCTTTTTTCTTTCCCTCTCTCTTTCTCTCTCTGTTTCTCTATGCCTGTCTTCTGAAGTCATTATAAGATCATCTAAAAAGCAAAAAGGTAGAAAGCTAGAAGGCACTGAGTCTCCTGTAATATGAAAAGGCCAAGTAATCTACAAAATCAGGATATGTAATGAAACTGTCAGAGGCCTGAGGTCACAGAGCAAACAGCCTGAAAACTAAAGAAATTCAGTGTTTCCCAAAAGAGATGAATTGTGAGGAATGGACTGACTGGGAAGAGTCTGAAGGAACACAGCACCAACATACATTCAGACATGATTTCAGCAAAAATTTTATTAATTCACAAAGGTTTTGGTGTGGTCTGTCCAGCATAATGAAACAAAGTCTTTGGGATATTAGTTCCCTGGACTCTAAGACCAATACTCATATGTGCAAAAAGGGCTTTTGCCACAGAACAAGGCAAAGAGGATTGTGAGTTTCACAAGGAATACTCAGAAATTGTAACGGGTCAAGGAGATAAAGGTATGACAAAAACTGCATCAAATATAGAATAGAATGGTTCATTTCCAAAGGCTATTTGAGAGACTACAATCCTTGAATTTGCTGGTGTTGATGAGGCCATTTGTGTGGATATCTCCATTGGTGTGTGATAAGCACAGGGCCCCGGGTAGACGTGCATGGGGTGAGTGACACTATATGAGCAAAATCAAAGCTCAGTTCACAAGGAAAAAATGAAAAATAGACTTTGGTTATCAGACAAAAATTCTCTTATGGTCATATGGATGCTTAGACTAACATTTCTAATTAATGAAAAAAATTGTAGGAGTTTAATCAAAGAATATCACAATTAAAGTCATGACTATGATCCATTGTAAATAAAGTATTGATCATGTGATTTTGTGCATTGCATAATATCACAAGGGTAACTAACACATCTTGTTAGTAAAGTGTTTTAAATTATTAATATTTAACTAGCAACAGGTAAGACACTGCATGATAACGGGTGCATAAATTCAATCCTCAAATGAGGTGGGGCTCATTTAAATTTTGTATCAAGGTATCTAGTTCTATCACCATTTGTCAAAAGATTTTCTTTCCTCCTTGAATTGTGTTAGTGTGTGATGAAAATCTGTTGAAAATGTATGTGTGGGTCTATTTCTGGACTGTCTTGTTCTATCAATCTCTATGTCTATCTTTAAACTATTAATACAAAGTCTTGATCATTGTAGTTTTGTAAAAAGTCTTGAAATTGGGTTGAGTGAGAACTCCAATTTTGTTCCTATTTAAAAGAGTGAACTTATCCCCTCCCTTTTTCATTTCCCTATATATATTAGAAAAAATTTGTTAATCTTTACCAAAATAAAAGTATGCATCAAGTTATATGAATTTCATTACAAGTATAGATCAACTTAGGGAAAATTGATGTATAAACTATAGGGAATCTTCCATTTCATTAACATGAATTCAGATGAGGACTGTATGATCTCTGCTCCCCAATTATGAAATATAAACATTCACATTTTCTTGAGATCATGTATGCCTGTGAATGTGATGGATTTCACTTTGTGATTACATTGCATTATATGACAATAAGCAGGAATGTTTCAGCTGTCATTAGAACTCATATACATTTCCTTTGAGTTGATTAAGAGAGTGCAACCAGACTGGATTGAACCAGAAGTGATGAGCCCTTAAAAGAGACATGATCCTTCTTGAAGGCAGAGATTCAACACTTGGGAGAGATTCTGCTGCTAGCCTTGAGCAATAACCTGAAATGAAGTGAAATGGACATATGGATAAGACTTGAGAGCATATCCAGGGACTGGGAGTGAGTCTCAGCCTAAAGCCAGAAAAACAAGGGGAACTCTATCCTACAACCACAAGGAACTGAATTCTGCCAATAATACAAATGAGCCTGGCAGAAAATCTGGATATCCTGATGATAACGCAGACTGTGGTTCCCTAAGCTTTTTTTTAAATGGGAAAACTGACCTGGGAAGGCTGTCTCTGGGTGAAACTTACTACCAAAATTAGCCTTCCAGGTAAAAGCAGGTAGAGAAAATTACAAAAGTATTAAAAATAGAGACAGAACTCCAAAGTAGAATGGGCTAGCAATTCTGACAATACATTTTGTGTATTCTAAGAATGAGCAAATAAATATATGGTGAATATTGAAAACAAAATAAATTTTAACGTTCTTGGGGGAGCAAAAAGAGTAAGGAAGCTTTCTGCTGAAGATGAAATAAGTGCACAAATACTGTAATTTCAAAAATTATGTCCTAAATTCGGAGCAAGAATAAAATGAAGAGCTTAAAAAATCTGATCAATCACGAGGGTTGGGAGAGGGACCAGGTGAACACTGGGGATTTGTGGGTATATAGTTGAAAGCACAGAGGTGGGAATGCTCTTATGACAATGAGAAAAGGAAGAGTCAGTGGTTAAAGGTGTTGGTTGGGGAGGGGTATTCAGGACAAGGCACACTTGGAGCAGGCCTCTAAGGAGTGTGTGAGTGTTCATTTTGCCATAATGTGTTATATCAGTGGGTGGAGACCCATATAATGAGCAGGAAAAAATTGGACTCCCAGCTTTGGGAAGACTGATTTTTTCAGAAATAGACAGGCAGGAGTCTCTAAAGAGCAAGGGCGGTTCCTAATAGGTGAGGACAAATCAGTGTGTCAAGACCTCTTGTTGCATGTGGTTATGAATCTTGTCATCCAATGAGTCAATCCAGGGGGTCGTTGTGGGCCCTGGTGTGATGGGGAGGGAGGAACAGAATAGATCAAACAGGGGGTATTTAGTGGTCAGTGAAAATGTTTTTCATTAACTTACAGTGATGGACACAGGACAAGGTAAATATCATCAAAATTTATAGAAGTGTACGGTCTGAAATGTAATCCATACTATAAACCATTGACAATGTTTAGTAACTATGTTTCATTATCTGTATATCAGTTATAACCATGCTACCATCCACATACAAAAAAGTTTTAATATTGGGTGAGGACAGGGGTAGGATTTTGGATGTAAGGGAGTCTCTTGTTTTCTGTGTGTGACTTTGCTGTGACCTAAAATTTCTTTGAAAATTAAATGAAAAATATTGAGACACTGTGGAGTGAGAGAGAGAAGGTGTCACGGTACAGACTGGACACAAGATATTGCAGTGATGAAAAGCAAAAGGTTCAAAAAAATTTTTATTTTTTGCATTTTTCATTTTTTTATATCCCAATTTATTTTATTTTGGCTTAGTTTTAGTTTTTTGTAAGTTTTTATATATTTTATCTCTTACATTTAAACTTATCATTATTATTTCATTTTCCTATTAATTGTATTAAGCTATTGTAATAGCTTCATCTTTGAAGAAGCTTTGGATTACAGAAGGGTTACAGCTGGGGTAAAGGAGGATCATTGGTGTGGGGTGTCAGGAGTGGGGCATGCATGGGAGGAAGTTCTCCTGAACATACATAAAAGGCATATGAAATTTTTCAAATTGTCATGGGGCATGGTCACAGTGGGTGGAGAATCACTCAATAAATGAGAGAATACTGAATTCCCATCCTGGAGAGCTCTGCTACATTCTCCAAGAAAGCAGCAACAGTCCCCCAAGTGCAGGGGCAGTGTTTGGCAAAGGAGGCTGATCCACTGATGGGCTTTTGATATTGATGACTAGCCTTATGAGTCTTTGCTCTTGATATTGAAACTTAACCTATTGTTATAGGGTGCCTAAGGGTTGCCTCCTGAGAATCTCCTTGTTGCTCAAATGTGGCCGCTCTCAAAGCCAAAGTTAGCATATGAATGCATTACCTTCCTCCCAGCATGGGACATGACTCCCGGGGATGAGCTTTACTGGCACCAAAGGATTGCTACCAAGTGCCAAATGCCTATGCCACTGGAAAAAGACCTTGAATAAAAGGTGGAAAAGGTAAAGACAAATGAGTTTATATGGTTAAGAGACTTTAAAATGATTTGAGAGGTCATCCCAGAGGTAATGCTTATGCACATTTCAGTAGGATCTCATAGACTTCCAAAGTGGATAACACCAGAAGTAGTGGGGCTCCTGAGTACTCTGGAGACACCCAGGTCCTATATCAGGGTGGATAGCTCCAGAGTTTGATGCCTTGCCTGTGGGCCCTACTTTGGAATTTGTGCTCCTAAGAGTGACAGAGTTCGACTCACCTATGTCTCCCCTGCATATGGCTCATCTGTCTCTTCTATTCAAACCTATACTTGGTGCTGGAGTTTATAGGAGTATGTCCAGAGAATTGAGTCTTTGGGCTGTCCATGTACCAGCTGGGCCTGGAACCTCGGTGGAGCAGCAACTCCTACTCTACAGCTCATTGGACTCACCCAGATCAACTGGTGGGGAGATGATCATGGAAAATGGCCATCCCAGAGAATGGAGAAAGTCTGCAGCTGCAGGAAGGATAATCCCATCCCTCTTATCCATGGGTTATAACCCCCTATCAATTGGAGGTGAGCTATGATTAAAGCAATGGAAGAAATTACAACATGATATGGATCCAGTGGCCACTGGAAGCTCTGGGGGCAGGGAGAGGGAGAAGCAGTTGTAATACAGGGGCTTTTTTGGGACTTGAGAATTGTCCCAAGTGACATTGCAATGACAGATATAGGCCATTTTATATCATCATATAACATGCAGAACTGTGTGGGAGAGAGTGTGGTCTACAATGTTAAATATGGTCCTTGCTTAGTGGCAAAGCCCCAGGATGTGTATATCCATTGCAGGTGATGTGGGGTATATGGGAATCCCTATATATTTTTGTGTAACATTTATGTAATCTAAGTATCTTTGAAGATATGGATCATTAAAAGGAACAAATAAACCTTCAAAAAAGATACATGATTTGGAACATCTAAGCAAAGTTGTTCATTAATTAAAAATATTAAGTAAATAAGAAGACACTGGAGTGGATTTGGAGCAATGTGTACATGCATCCAATGCTGGTGGGAATGCAGAATTGTTCATTGATTGTGGAGAATGCTTTAGCAGTTCCTCAAGAAGCTAATTATAGAAGTGTCATGTGATCCAGCCATTGCAATACTAGGTATATACCCAGCAGAATTGAAAGCAAGGACACAAACAGATATATGAACACCAATGTTCATAGTGACATTATTATCACTATTGTCAAAATTTGGAAGCAGCCTAAGTGTCCATTCACAGATGAATGAATAAGCAAAATATAGTAGATACATAAAATGAAATATTACTCACCTGTAAGAATGATGTATTGACACACATGACAATATGAATCTCAAAAACCTTATGTTGAGTGAAGCAATCCAGTCACTAAAGAACAAACATTGCATGAACACACTGATATGACTTAAGCCTATTGAGAAAATTTACAGAGGTAGATTCTGGAAGATCAATTACCAGGAGATAGAAAGGAAATAGAAAGTGGTGAGTTGATGCTAAATTTGGGCAGAACCTACAAAAAGGCAGAAGGGGAAGGTTTGGCAGTAGATGGGTAAGATGGTGGTGAAGGGATGTCAGCGGGTTGACAGCACTGGAATGTGAGGGTGAGAAGATGTTGGGCATGGGTTGGGGTATATAAGGAACTGGGGGAGGGCTGGATGAAGGACCAGTGAACTCAGGGCAGGTGGAGATCTGTGGTTGAAAATACAACTGTGGCCATTGTTTGTCCTGCATGACATTGCAGTGATGGATAAAGGTCATTGTATATGTTGTCATAACTTTAAAAATTGTACAGGACAAAGTTTAAATTATAATGTAAACTGCAGTCCATGGTTAGTAGCAATACATCCATATGGGTTCATCAATTGTAGCAAATGTACCACACTAATGAAGGATGTTATTAATGTGGAATGTGTGGGAGGGGTAGGGAGTCGGGCATATGGGAAACCCTTAAATTTTTATGTAACATTATGTAATCTAAAGCTTCTTTAATAATAATAAAAAAATTATAAAAAATAAATAAAATTAAGAAAAATGAAAAAATACAATTGTGGGAATAATATTTTGGCAAATATGGCAGGGGAGAATCACTGGTGCAGGGTGCAAATGGTGAGGGGATGTGTTGGGAAAGGTGAACCTGGGACAAGCTTTTATGGCATATGAATGTTTTCTTGTTGTCATAGGGTGTTATCTCAGTGGTTGGAGAACCATACAATAAATAACAAAATATTAAACTGCTATCTTAGTGAGTACTGCAGTGTTCTCAAATAGAGGGACAAGAATCTCTCAAGTACAAAGGCAGTGCCTAATAAAGGAAAACAGACCAATATGACAAGCCCTCAATAATTATGCATGAAACTATGAACCTTAATCTTGGAAAACTGATATGTAACCTAATAATAACTATTGCCTAAGAATTACCTCCTGAAAACCTCTTTGATTCTTAAATTTGACTTCTCTCTAAGCTAAACTCAGCAAATAAATGCACTATCTTCCCCCCAGTGTGAACTATGACCCTTGGAGATAAGTCTTCCTGTCACTGAAAGAATTAATACCAAGCACCAACCAGTTTTGCTTTTGGAAAATGACCACGACCAAAAGGTGAAAATATTAAATACAAGAGTTTTTAAGTCTAAGAGATTTCAAAATGAGTTGGGAGGTCGTTCCTGAGGTTACACTTATGCATGCCTCAGGCATCTCTCACTAACTGCCACTATAAACAAAGTCTGAAATAACGGTGGTTCTGGTACTCTAGAGCCACTTGGAAACTATGGCAAAGTACACAAACCCTTGAAATCAGCACTCCTTTGGTGGGCCTTACTTTGGAATATATGACTACCTATTTCCACAATAACAGAGTTCAACTCATTTGTAAATCACATTATACATGATTCTTCTAACCCTCCTACTTGAGCCTAAAGTTAACACTATACCCATTACGTATATTACTCACAGACTTAAATCTTCATTCTGTTCATATGCTGATTGAGCCTTGAATCTCAGAGAGTTGCAGCCAATACCTACTTGTCCGGGACAACTAAGAAAATGATGAAGGACAACCTCTATTGCAAAAAAGAGTATCTACTGCTGCAAGCAAAACAGTTCCTTCCATCTGCCCCATAAGTTATAAAAACCCTCTCAATCTGAGACAGAACAAGCATCCAATTCCAAAATCTTAATGGTTGAGAAATCAACAAACATCGGGGTGATTGCAACCATTGACAAAGTAAACTTATTAATATTGTAGTCATGGAAGAACATATAACACTAATATAAAGATAGTGGTTACCAGAGATTCTAAGGGTAGGGAGAGGGAATAATAGGTGGATCATAGGGCATTTTTAAGGCATTGGAATTAAGTACAAACCACAATTTGAACTATAAACCTTGATTAGTAGCAATGCTTCAAAATTTATTCATCATTTCAAACAAATATGCCACACTATTGCAAAGTGTTATTAATAGGGGAAGATGGGGGGTGTGGTATATGGGAATCCCTCCTATTTTTTATGTAAATTCTCTGTAACCTAAAAACTCTAAAATCAATGATTATTGTTATATGAAAAATAGAAGCCACTGGATGAGCATAAAGAAGAATATGAATGCATGCAACAAAAAAATAACATGTCTCATGTG
>JAQZBX010098285.1:0-11600 GCA_029593785.1 Cabassous unicinctus | reverse complement strand
ACCTAATACAATCTCTACTTCTGCCTCAACTCATCCAAGATCACCCCAGTCAGCACTGACTCTCCCTTCTGGGAACTCCTGTAAACATGCAGTCAGCATCACAGATTAAGCACTTAATTCTTCACTAGTTGTTTCCTGAATGTTTACTGTCTTCCCCACAGGTGGTGATAAGCTAACTAAGGGAACACTATATTTTTTTTCATATTTTCCCCACAGTATGGAGCATAATAGCCAAAACACTTAAATTGAAGATTATTGGTTCAAAATGTTGATAATTCCCTAAAAAGTGTGATGATGACATATGATTTTATTCTGCTATTCTTTCTATTTTTGCATATGATTGAAAAATCCCTTGATAACAGGATTGCCAGATTTTGCAAATAAAAATAGAGGATGCCTAGTTAATTAGAATTTCAGATAAACAATGGTTAATTTATTATTTTTATTTTATAATATGATATTTAAAATATTATAATCTATTATAGTAAAATACAATATATTAGTTTATAATATAATTAAATAACATTATTATAATAGTTTATAATATTAAAATATGATTTATTTTTATATTATTATATGTTTCCATGGAACACAGCTTTTTAAAAAATTCATTTCTTATTTGAAACAGAAATTAAACTGGGTTTTCTGTATTTTACCTGGCAATCAGGAGGGTTAGAAATTCAAACACATATTTGGTGATGTTTAATGGATTAAAAGAAAAAGTGGATGGCAGAAAAATTGCAGTGTCTTCCAACATATGGTCTGGTGTCACTTGCATAAGAATCCCCTATTGACCCTTTAAAAAACCAGCTCCCAATGGTCTCCTGTCCCCACTCCAGGCACTCCAAATAAGCCTTTATGCTAATGAGATTTTATATTTGCTAAGGTTCCCAGGTAATTCTGCTGTCATTGCTAGTCTACCTGGTGTCTATGATGTTTGATACTTGATATGAACCTTTACTTTCTTTTTAGTGGTCTTATTTGAGCTAGTTCAACTCATTTTTTGTCAGGGACATGACTTAAGAGATGTTAATATTCCTGTTCAATGCCTTACCTGCTGAAAAGTAAAAATCAAATAATGCCACAAATATTCCTGTAGATTTTAGAGCACTTAAGCTATTTGAGTGCTCATCCAGTGGCCTAGCAACTTAACTAGTGATGCACATTCTACTGAATTATATTCAACTTTATCAATAAAATTGTAGTTGGGAAATTTGTAACTCCCTATAGTATGTTAAGGCCAGAGCTTCCAAAGTAACAGCCATCCTACTTTGATTTGGACAGTTCCATTTTTAACACTGAAAATTTCATATTTTGGGTTATCAGTTCCAGTTGCCCCTGGACACATTACCTATAGTGGATTCTTTTTTTTTTTTTTTATTGTTCATAAAAATCAAGATTTTTCACAGTACATACAAATATTTGTAAAATGATATATAAATGCACTCATTCCTCCAGATTCTGGAAGTATCAGCTCACCACTGATTTCCTCCACAGTAATTGTCTTGAGGGGGGCGTGAAATGGGGCCTTGGTTGAGATTGGGATGTCTCTTGGTGGCCACTAAGTATTTTGGGTAAAGGGGACCCAAAATTACACCCTTTCCCCAAGGGCAGCACATATTAAATAACTAGTTGATGCAAAGGTAGAAAGCACACCCCTGTTTCTCAATTCAGAAAATCTTTGAAGAGATATCCCAGCTCCATAGCTCCCTGCATTAGTCAGTGCTCTGCACAGAAACAGAACCAAGAAGAGGAAACTCTGCTGAAGGTGATGTTGAATTCCCCAGAAGAATCTGGTGGGCAGAAGTAGAATAGAAATTCTTCTCTCTGGCTGTTGAAATCATCACTTCTTTTAAGGCCTTCAAATAATTGGATAAAGTCAATTTGTTTTGTTGATTGTAGAAGTAATCAGCTATAGGTGCAATAAGCTGACTAATGATTTAAATCCACCAAATACTCTCAAAGAAACAATCAGACCAATGATTTCTTGATCAAATAACTGGAGACCTTAACCTATTCAACCTGACACATGAAACATAATCATCACATTTCCTGTGGGATCAGCTGAGTCCAATATCACAAGTGACTCACAACTGAACTTCTCTCTATCCCCAAACTGGTTTCCTCACTGGGCCATCCTGAAGCCTTCCCCAATAAACCCCTATAGTCATATATCAGAGGATGAGAGTCCCCAGGAACCTGACCTACAAAGTTGGTAAAGAAGTGGGATCATTTTAAGAAAGAGACTCTAAAATGAGATCTTGGAGCTGAGTCATCTGAAACTGGTTGGGAATGAGAAACTTCTCACTAATGGCAGGTCCAGAACTGAGAGTCCTTGGCCCAATAGCAGTGAAATTGTAAACCTTCACCCTTGGAGAACTGGAAGAGAATGAACAGCAGGGTGCAATATTTCAGGCATCTCAGAAGGTCAGAGAAGTAGTCATTTAAGGACAACAGAATTGGATGGCTGTTGCTGGTCACTATCAATGCATTTTCTAAAAATACAATGAAAGACCAAGTGTGATTAATCACTAATTTAATTATGAGTGTAAATGCCAGAGAACTTCCTTGGCAGTATATAATGAGATTTTGATCTCCTCGAGCCAGACAGCAGATAACCTAAACATCAGGCTCAGAGCTTAACTTGGAATGGAGCAGAACACCAGTGAATTCAGGATTCTCAAGCACAGCAAGTGGGCCTTGTCAAAGGAATGGCCTTATTTGGGAATGAATGAGATCCTGAGGCTATAGATAAAGGCATATGCATCAATGTTCTAAAATATTCTATGAAACCCCAGATTTCTTCTAAATATTTTGGGCCTGCAGAAGTGGCCCATTCTTCCCCCATCCTTGTTTGAAAACAATGCAGAGATTATTTTTTACTTGCAAAAAAACCACACTATTCCCTCACAGAATCTTAATAACTCTTTCCTGAGCAATAGGTGTAGGCATGAAGGGAGAGGATAGAAGGTATTGAGTGCAGAAGATGTAAAAGTAGAAAATATTCCTATTATTCTCTGTCAGGGAAGGATGTATCTGCTTCTAAGCATCCACCACCAATACATGCAATTCCATACATACACTAATAGAGGTGTTTTGGTAAAACTATATGAGTGAAAACATTCCAACAGTGTCTGAGGGAAAGACTTATATTACCTTCCATCTCTCTCCATACACACATTCATGAATAAAATCCTATTTTATTCACCAAAAGGAGAAACAAATATCTAGATTTCTTTCTACCACTTCTACCACCACTCACTACCCCAGAAAGGCCCTCCCTAGTCCCCCAATGCTAAATTAGTATCCCTAGTTTCCTCTACTCTTTTTATAGTATGTTTTAATGGTCTTCATGAGTCTTATCACAATGTGAGATGTTTATTGATGTGATTGGTTAATCAAATAATTAGGGGCTGTCAAAGACAAAAACTGCACCAGACAGTATTAAACAGTCAAGGATGACTTTTTTCATGGGGCTGTTACTGCAGGGGAGAGACAGGAGAACTCAACTTCATTGAAACAGAGACAGTAAACTACTAAAAGTTTGGAGAAAAAGCTCTGGAAGATAGCAAGATCACTGGGATGGATGAGAGATTTACTGAGGTTGCACTTAGGATGGCTTGGTTCCACAGAGAGTGGTGAGGGATTTTCTGAAGTTGTGATTAGCACCACTTCATTTGGAGTTTTTCCTTTGTGGTAATTAAGCCATCTGGAGTGTGTAAGGACTAGGATTGAGGAAGAATATAAAGAAATACCCATTTAGGAACCTCTCAGTCTCCTGGATAGCAGGGGTGAGAGGGGGAGAAAGGAGAGTTCAAGGCAAATTTGATATTTAGAATAGCTAGGATCTGAAGTTGTCTTTTTCCCTTTTCTCTCCTTCAGGCACAATTGTTTTTCTCTGCAGTCCTACTGCTGAAATATTGGTTTCAAGATAATCAGGAGAAATGAGAGAGCAGGTAGTGGAATGTGAGGAGTAAGGCTGGCAGCTTGATCTAGAAAAAGAAGAACAGACTTTCTCACCACCATTACTGATTTGCTAATCAATATGTCTCCAATATTTTCCCAAATACCTCATCTGTGATAGATAATTGGCAATTTGTGTCAAATAAATGAATAATTGAAAAAATTAATAGATTATGAAACTCATTGAAGAAACCTACCAGTCTATATAATGGGGTTGTTTTAAAACTACATTGAGAAGAATATAAGAAAATGAGTAATTAGAAACCATTGTAACTTGGTCAGGAAGGATAGTCTGGAAAATAATCTTGGCCTTCTTAGTCTCTGACACAAATAACTAAAATAAAAATTAAATTGGGGACATTAGTATTGATCTTGCAGAAATAAAGATAATCATAAAGTAATATTATGAACAATTATATGCCAAAAATCTCTGATGCAAATAACTGAAATCAAAATTCAAATTGGCTATTGATCTTACAGAAATAAAGAGGATTAAAAAATAATATTATAAACAATCATATGCAAACTAATTGGATAATCTAGGTGAATTAGTCATATTTCTAGAAACACACAAGTACCTCAAAGTGACTCAAGAAAAATAAAAAATCTCAACAGACCTATAAGAAGTAAAGAGATTTACTCAATATAGTAATAACAAATGCCCAATACCAAATGGCTTCGATGGTGAATTCTACCAAACATTCAAAGAAGAATTAGCAACTCTTCTCAAAAATTCTTCCAAATATGTGAACTGGAGAAAGCAATCCCTAACTTATTTTATGAGGCTAGATTTACCCTGTTACCAAAGTCAGGTAGAGATAGTAAAGGAAAAGAAAATTTAAGACCAATTATGAACAATAAATGCAAAAACTTCAACAAAATACTGGCAAACTGAACTCAATAGTATATTAATAGGATTATTCACCATGACTAATGAGGATTTTCTCCAGAAGTACATTGATGTTTCAGCATAAGAAAATCAATCAATGTTAATTGATGTCAATGCTGAAAGACTGAACGTTTACTCCCTAATTTTGAGTACAAGACAAGATTGTCTGCTTTCACCAGTACTGTTCAATATTGTACAAGAAGTCTAGTAAGAGAAATTAGAAAAGAAAAGAAATAGAAGGCAACCAAATTTGAAAGAAGTAAAGCTATCTTTATTCACAGATGACAATATCTTATATGTAGAAAATCCCAAAGAATTGACAGGAAAACAATTAGTCCTAATAAAGGCTTTCAAAAAAGTTGTGGAGTACCTTATTAACACAATATTCAGGAATGGTTTATTGGCCTTTTTTTGGCAAGTGTTTTTCTAAGAAATTAGTCATCATTTCTTTGAATTGGCAATAGCTTTTTTAAAAATGGGAAAACATGATGAGTATGTTACAAAATACTGTCCTTTGAACCAGCCACACACACCTCAAAAGCTTTTCTTTTTAAACCTTACTTTAAGAAACTAGACTAGAGATGCTAACAGCCATGAATAAACAAGAGGAGAAACCTGAGAAAATGCAAATTTCCCACAGACAACCAGAGGCCTTTTTTGATTCACTGCTGGGACACAGAATACTTCCTGGGCATGGCATTTACCTAATTCAGATGCGATGTCTCAGGCCAGACTGACTCTTGAAGTACTTCACTGCTGTAGATCCCCAATATCCCAAACTGGACTCTTTATTTGGATATAGCAATTCTGGATATTTTCCTATTGTCTTCAACTAAAGAGTCTGACTAATATCCTCTTCAACATCTTTTATCGTTTTTGACCATGGCTGAAATGTTTTACTTTCAGAAAAAGCCAATAAACTTTTTAATGGGAATTAAATTTTAATTAAATGAATTGTACACAAAGAAATAATGATCACTTCAGACATTTACCACCTCCTCCTCCTTACTACCAGGTCCTGTAGGAGCTTATATTCTCCACAGCTAATGGGGACCTGTGCCCCTTGAGTCCTGGTACCTATCAGGATCCCCACACTGATTCACTTCATGGTTCTCTTATTTTTCTTCTAGTATAGGGATGATTTATTCTTGGCAAAGTCCAAGGGGTTGGACAAAAAGGTTCTAAGCCTGGGTCTGCAAGAAAGATCCCAGAAGAATTAAAAAAATCTATTCAAGAACTGGATATCTATATCCAAAGGAAAGAAGGAGGTTCCCTATCTCACACCTTACACAAAAATTAACTCAATATGGAACAAAGACCTAAATATAAAAGCTACAACCATAAAACTCCCAGAAGAAAATGTAAGAAAACATCTTCAAACTCTTGTGGTAGGTGGTGGTTTCTTAAACCTTACACCCAAAGCATGAGCAACTAAAGAAAAAAAAAATAGATAAATGGGACCTCCTTAAACTTAAACACTTTTGTGCATCAAAGGACTTTGTCAAGAAGATGAAAAGGCAGCTTAGTCAATGAGAGAAAATATCTGGAAATCACATATCTGATAAGGATTTGATATCCATGTTATATAAAGAGATAATACAACTCAATGAAAGGACAAGCAACCCAATTTTAAAAAGGGTAAAAGACTTGAATAAACCTTTCTCCAAAGAGAAAAAGCAAATGGCCCAAAAACACATAAAAAATTTTTTCAACATCATTAGCTATTGGGGAAATGTAGATCAAAACTACACTGAGATATCATTTCACATCTTACAGAATGACCATTATTTGAAAAGCTACAAGTGCTGGAGAGGATGTGGAGAAAGAGGAACACTCCTTCTCTTTTGGTGGGAATGTAAAATGGTGCAGCCTTTGTAGAAGACAGTTTGGCACTGCCTCAATAAACTAAATATAGAACTTCTATATGATCCAGCAATCCCATTATTAGGAATATATTAAGAAGAACTGAAAGTAAGGGCAAGAACTGACATTTGCACACTGATGTTCATAGTAGCATTATTCACAATTGCTAAAATATGGAAACATCTAAGTGTCCATCAACTGAGGAGTGGATAAACAAAATGTGGTATATGCATACAATGGAATACTATTCATGTGAAAGAAGAAATGAAATCGGGGTGCAGATGGAATCATGGATGAACCTTGAGAACATAATGTTGACTGAAATAAGCCAGACACGAAAGGGCAAATATTTTATGGTCTCAATAATATGAAGTAAAATGATGAGTAATACCATAGAGGTAAACTGTAGAGTATAGGATACAAGGAAATAAAATGTGAGTTGAAAATGGGAACTGATGCTTAATGTATGTAGAATTTTTAATTAGTTTTATTGTAAATGTGTGGAAATGAATTAAGTTGATGGTAATACATTATAATGAGTATAACTAACACTGCAGATTTATAAATGTGATTGTGGCTAAAAGAGGTAGTCTGTGGATGTAATATTTCAATTGAAAGGAAGCTAGAGAATAAATGTAGGGACTGTATAACATAGTGATTATTGGTGGTGATGAAGATTGTGGTTAACAATATAAGTATAAGAATGTTCTTTTACAAAGTGTTAAGAATGTGGTGAGACCTGGGAAAATTACAACTAATGTAACATATGGATTATAGTAAACAGTAATATAATTTTTGTAGCAATGCAAAGAAGATTTTTTCAATTCTAAGGGACAACATTAGAGGGGTGTAAAAGGGTATGGGATTATTCCTTTTGGAGTAATGAAAATGTTCTAGAATTGACTGAGGTGATAACAGCAAAACTCTGTGAGGAATATGAGAGTCACTGAGTGTATACTTCAAATAGATTGTACAAAGCATGGGACAGTATAACACAATGATTTCTGTTGTGGAAGATGGACTGTGGTAAACCAAGCAAACATGAGATCATTCTCTAGTGAATGATAACAAGTATATAATACTAATACAGGCTGTCAATAACCAGGTGGTTTTGTGGAAAAATACATCAAATGTAAGATATTTGCTATAGTTAGTAGTAATGTTTTGATTATGCTGTTTCATAGTTTGTAACAATTGTTTCACAGTGCAAGATGTTAGTGATGGGGTGATGTATGGGAGCCCTGTATGATGATATGCATATATGTTTTGTAAGTTCAAACTTTTACTATGCACTTATTGTTTACAGATGTTCATGTATGAATGATAAACTTCAATTAGAAAGTTTGTAAATTTAAAAAAAATGTTTAAAACATAAAAAAGAAAAAAGTTAACAGTTCCCTACTTTGAAACCTATGCCAAATTTATTTTTACCTTAACCTTACTCTAACCAAACTGTAATATTATTCTTAACCTTAAACCTAACCCTCACTCTATACTTTCTCCAATCCTCACCCTTATGTGAACATAAACAAACAATCCCAAATGTTATACCAAACTCTGACCTTAACACTACCCATAAAACTAAACATAATTTTAATGCTAAATTTAACCCAAACCTTGACTCTAATTGTGAGTATAATTCTCACCCTAAACCTAATCATTAATACCAACACTAACACCACACATAAATTTAACCCTTACCCTAACATATAGCCCCATCTAAACCAAACCCTTAAGCTAACCATAATATTAACCCTAAAGCAAAGTATATCTCTAACCCACCTTCTAATTCTAGTCCAAACCCAAATCTAAAATTAACCCAAACCTAAGCCCAACCTTAAGCATAATCTTAAATCAAACCCTAACCATAACAAAAACATAAACTTTAGCCTAAATATAACACTAACTGTTGCAGTCTTGCAGTTTGATGTAATTATGAATTCTAAAAATAGATATTAGATTATGATTGTAAACTGGTCTGCTAATCTGGGCATGATTAAGCTATGATTAGGGCATTAACTGGGCCACATCAGTAGGGTGCTGAGCCCCACCCCTTGGTGGGTGGAGAATAAAATATAAAAAACATGGCAAAGAACAGTGTTGGAGCAGTTTTGAGTTGCAGTTTTGATGTTGGAGTTTTGATGTTGGAGTCTTGAGCTGGAGCCCTGGGAAGTAAGAGAGCTTGGTCATGAGGAAGGAGAGAAGGCCCCAGGATAGAGACAAGCTATTCACCTGATAGTCTACAGCTGACCTTGTGGAGGAAACAGAGGAGCTGAGCCCAGAGAGAAACAGAGCCCTGAGAAGAGAGGAACCCAAGAAGCCTGAACCCTGGCAAACATCGGCAGCAGTCTTGCTCTTTATGTGGCAAAGACTTTGGTGAGGGAAGGAACTTATGCTTTATGGCCTGGTAACTGTGGACTTCTACCACAAAAAAATACTCTTTATAAGACCAACCAATTTCTGGTATTTTGCATCAGCATCCCTTTGGCTGACAAATACACTAACTAAAAGCCTTCTCATTATCCTAACCATAAGCAAAGCTAACACTTACCCTAAACTGAGCCTTAACCCCAACACATCATTCCCATAACCAAATGTCTACAATAAACCCTAAACCTATCTTTAAATCTACCTCAAATGACACCCTAAACTTAACTCTAAACCTAAGACTTATCCCAACTCTAACACAATCCCTAATCCTAACTATAATCCACACCCTAACCCAAGTGCTCACATTGACCTTAACCCTAACCCTATCTCTAATCTAAAAATTTTATTAATTTTATTTGCACACACTGCATACCCACCAAACATATATTCCTCCTTTCTTCTCCTCCCATCCTCTGATAAACTCTAATCTACTTTCTGTCTGGATTTGATATTCCTAGACATTTCTAATGAGTAACATCATACAATATATGTCCTTTTCTGTCTTGCTTATTTCATTGAGCTACTGTTTTTAAGGTTCTTCCATGGCTCAGGATGTCTCAGAACTTCTTTTTTATGGTCAAATAATATGCCATTCTTTTTATGTACCACATTTCATTTTTCCATTCATTTGTTAATGTACACTCAGGTGTTTCCAGCTTTTTGCTATTTTGAATAATGTTACTGTAAATATTGGTGTACAATTATCTTTTAGACCCTGTTTTCCTTATCTTTGGTTATATACCTAGAAGTGGGATGGCTGCACCACATGGTAATTCACTAATTCTTCTGAGGAACTGCTGTGTTGCTGCTTCCCACAGTGATGCAACATTTTACATTCTCACCAGCAATACTCTAGAGTCCAATTTCTTCACATCCTCTCTAATGTACTTATTTCCTTTCTTTTTTTTTCTTTTTTTGAGAAAAAGACAATTTACTAAGTATGTACATTAACCTCTATCTGAGTTTAAACAAATTAGCTTGGAGGATGGTAGAAACTGGAGGACTACACAAATGCTGAAATGGAGAAAGAGCAAAAGATCAATTGAAAGAGAAAAATCCTTTGTGATATTCCAAGTGCACTCTGGAAAGTCCCAATGAGATGCTGAGATCAAAAAGGCATTATTAGAAGATGGCGTCGGTTTAGATGGGCACTCACCCCCTCTTTTGCAGAGGACAGCTGATTGGGGACAGGATCCTGCCTGAGTGGGCTGTTCTGGGAGCTCGTGGAGTGAGGGCCTTTGGGACATCAATCTGGAGGGAGATGGACAGCGAGATGGATTGTTCAATATAAAACTGTGAGTTTTTCCTGAGCTGGAAATCGTGGACACAGACAGCTAAGCCCCACCCTCAGGGCAAAGGGCTAGGGCAAGCCTGGACTCCTGCCAGCAATCCGGTGAGAGGGAGCATTCTCTGAAAGTGGGAGGTTTCTGGCAGAGGGTGGAGAGGGGTTTCCTTTCTGTGGGTTTGGTTGCCTGGACCTCCTTGGAACTTTGGGGAGCACACCAGCCAAATTATAGTGGCACCAGGCTGAGGGGAAAAGCAAATTTGCTGAGGAAGTCTTATTTATCTAGCCACCTTGGGATACAGAGGCTTGGCTTGGGAGAGGGCAGATTCAGTAACTTTATACTTCTGCACTGAGGACTATCAGAGTTTCAGCTCCACTGGGGATTCAGGCAGTGGGAAGTGTTAGATAAGTTTCCATGAGTCTGTTTAGGTTTCCCAGGGAGGAAGGGGTGGTCTAGAAGAGGCTTGTAAATCATTTTGGTGTGGTGAACTTGATTGTTTGGACCCCCTTAGAGCTTTGGGGTACACACCTACCTGCTTGAACTGGCATCAGTTTGAGGGGAGAGGCGAATCTGCTGAGGAAGCCTGAGTTACCTAACCACCCTGGGATACAGAGGCTTGGTTTGAGAGAGGGTGGAATCAGCCTATTTAATAGTTCTGCACTGAGGACAATCAGAATTTCAGCTCCCCTTAGGGAGTCAGGCAGTGGGTAGTGCTTAATAAGATTTCAAGAGCCTATTTAGGAAACCCTGGAAGGAGAGTCTAGAAAGGGCTTGAAAAATAACTTTGGTGTGGAGTACTCAGTCATCAGGATCCCATTTAAATTTCAAAAGGGAACTCAACCAGACCAGGAGAGGGGAGGGGGGGATCTGCTCATACAGCCTGCTGAAACCTGCTGCCACAGGCGAGTAAAATCTTCACAGGGGAAAGTGACTAAATAGCTTTCTGAAGAGCTAACTGACCCAATTAGTAAGTTAGCTCAGTGGAGGTTTTTCTGTCTTGATTATATGAGGTCCCTGGTTCAATTCCAGGCTCCTCTAAGAGTAGTGATTCACCAGGATATCTAACATCCAGCCGATAATGTAGGACAGGGAAAACATAGACATTATTGTTGTACTAACTTCTTTTGGGTCCCTTATTTCTCCAAAAAAAAAAAAAAAAAAAAGGTTAC
>JAQZBX010098284.1:0-11602 GCA_029593785.1 Cabassous unicinctus | reverse complement strand
AAAAAAAAACCCTTGAGACCGTAAAGTGAGTTGTTGAATGAATTTTAGAGAAGAAAACTCAGAGCAAATGCCTGCCACGTCTCTGCGGGCACACGAAGAGCATCACCAGCCCCTGGTAGTCACATGTGGAAGCTCATGCAGATCAGATCTTAATCTATTAAACTCATTCACAGTAAAATGTAATGTAGGTCAGTGTGGAGAGAATGTGATGTTGTGTGTGAGCTTATTCACCATCCAGAGCAATATGAGTCAGGGATGTGGGGTCAATGTGGAGCGCATCAAGCCAATATTGTATAATACCAAGAGGTAACCATGGTATTAAACTGAATCAATAACCAACAAGGCTGCTAGGTCTCCCTAATATGGTATTCTATGAATTAGCGCCCTTCCGGCCTAGATTATGCATCTGAAGTACGGCAGCTTCGGTTCTATTACCTCATTCTTTCCATTGCATTCTTAGCCATCTTTTTCAAGATTTTATTTTATTAGTTTATTTCACTCTATCTTATTTTATGATAAGATTAATGCTTTTCTCTGAGGAATTTAAGCAAAAATCAGTCAATGTCTGTGAAGAGTAGGGGGCAGGGAGAGAGAAGACAACAGAAAGCTTGGCCAAGAGAGTCCTGGAGATTGTTTTTATTTTGTGCATCCCAGCCTTTTCAGCCCCACCCTCTAAGAGTGTGCATGCAGCATCTTTGGGGAGCCACCCAGGCAGTATGACAACCGGGTTTGTGGGTTCTGTTTGCTCTTGGGATGGGTGTGATGAAGGGAGGGTTGCAACACCCATCTTTCCTCACAACCACACACCAATAGAGCCCCTCCCGCCAATGCATCGCCAACCCCAAACCATACAAAGACACCAAAAAGAGCCCAACTGGAAACATTTTGGGGGAAAAAACATTATTTTTTTTATTTTGTCCATTTCAGCTTGCATGTCACCCATTTTTGTCACAACTGTGTTGCCTAGAATTAGAGGTAAAATTCATTGAGAGCAGTGAGGGCTTTTAAAGCATATCTTATTAGAACTGATGTTATTTAAAAGAGCTTTCAATAAATTATCCAAATCAATTTCCTTTGACTGTCTCCATTGTAAAAGTAAAACAATACTCATAAAAATTTTGGAAAAGACATGAAAGCAGAAAGAAAAAATAGTAAGCATAATCACCGTTTAAAATTTGGGGTATATTTCCTTCTAGACCTTCCTTCTTCCTTCCTCCCCGCTTCTTTCTTTCTTTCTTCCTTTCTTTCCCTCTCTCCCTTCCTCTCCCTCTGCTCCCTCTCTATCTTTCTTTCTTATGCTCAAATTTTTCTTTAAACCCCAGGTGTTGTGTTTCTGGGCATGAAATGTGTGCTATTTGGCAATATACCACTTTAACTGAAATGCAGATGTATATGGGCATAGTCCTTAAATTACCCAACAGCACTTCTCCAGCACCTTCTCCATTCACATAGGTCAGAAAGGATGTGTGAAGTGAGCTGGCATCTTCTCAATCCCCGAAGCAACTGCAGAAAATGTTAAGGTGGCATCAGCCTAATCGCCATTAAGCAGATTAAACCTTCTAATAAAGCTGTGGCAGTAAAACCTGCTTGTGACTGTGGCCCCCTTCTAAGCTGCCCCACCCCCATATCCACTGTTGGTGGGTTACAAGCTTGCATGCTTCAAGAAGAGGGGTGAAGATGTGTGCCCCTCTCTGCTCCCTGTAAGTCCCATGTCCATTGAGGAAAGGGGAGCCAATGTGGCCAGCGATGCAACTGGCTTCCAGATGCGTGTTTCTGTAACACATCTCAGTGCTCTATTTGTAATGGACTTAGTGCCTCAGAGAACTTTCCAAGGTGAAAGCCTAACATTGCCTCTGTGAACGTTGAGGGTAAAGCCCTTAGCCCCGCAACTTAATGAGCATAAAATTAAGTGGTTCTTTAAGCAGCTTAGATTTATCTTGTCAGTGTAAGTGATGGGAGGTTTTTTGTGTGCTTTAGAAAAGAGATTGTGTGTGCATATGTGTGTGTGTGTGTGTGTGTTAATCTAAAGCACTGTCTCCTTGCTTCATTATGTCACCATCCACACTGCTCCTTTATGATAGACAGGGTTCATCTAGTCCCCTGCTCTAAACTTAATTACTTTGCAATTAATTCTTTGTTGAAAATAGCAAGGCTCCTAAACTTGGAACATCTCATTGTGAGAAAGGCTGTTTATGGATAGAGGTCGAGAGGACGTATTGGAATATTCCACAGCACTGCCACAGATATTTTGAATGAAAACGGCAAGAGAGAAAGGGCCCATTCCAAACAAGGTGGCCATGGAAAGAGAGGGCTTCCTCCCAACAAACTGAATTAAAGTCAGTCTTAGAGTATGAATTTTAAGCATAGAACCATAGAAAAACCTTCTACCAACGATCTAAAGGAACTAAAGGCTTAGTACCTACTATATGGCAACCACTTGTACCTGCATTGTTTTAGTTAATCCCTGTAAAAGTCTTCCAAGCTCGGTAATATTAAGACTATTTTATAAATGATGTAACTTCCCTAAGGTTGCACAGGTACCCCTAAAGGAATTCATTTCATTCCAGCCATTGCTGAGTGGCTCATATACATAAGATCATTGAATCCTAGTTACAACCTATGAGGTGGATGCCATCATTATTTGAGTTTTACAGATTGGAACTGAGGCTTTGAGAGGGCAAGTGACTCGCCCAATATCCCAGAGCTGGTAAGTGCTGATCCCAGCCTCAAACTCAACACATCTGACTGTGCTCTCAGCTAGAATCCTAAACTACCTCCCTCACACAGACCTTCTCCTTAACCCCCACCTGCTCATGCAGACAGTCTTCTAGATGGGTTCCTGCATGTTCTTTGGTAAATTAAGTGCTCCTCGGGAGGGACTTGGGGAATTACGGAGTATGGCCTTTATGAGAAGTTGCTGTTGTCTTCCAGTATTCTGGGGCCTTTGAGGAGTCATAGACTGATGAAGTGGTCCCTGCTAGCCCCAGAGCCCTTTAGAAACTGCCTCATCAGTCTTCCCACCAGCCTCAGAGGTCAGCGGTGAGTACATGAGCAGTGCAGACAGAGCAGGCACCATCTTTCTCTCATACAGAAAGTTTGGGTCCACAAGGACAAGCCCAGCAAAAATCAGAGCCCACGGAGTCAGGGTCAGCCCCCCTCCATCATGGCCTGTGCCCCGGTGGAGGGCATGGGTACTGCCAGAGTTTTGCATGTAGTAGATAATAAATAGATATTGTTGAGTGACTGAATGAATGAATGAGTCAATTCTCCAGTTAAAAGGGGAGAAGAGAGGTGGAACTTCGGTAAGTTCTAAAATGTTTGCCCCCTGATTAGGTTACCCTAAATTTAGAGAAACTGAATCGACAATCAAAAGTTTCACTATGAGACCCAATGAGTTAGTGACACAGTCTCATTTCTTCCATGACGCTTTGCCCAACCTTTCTCAATCCTCTCTGTCCTTCGGTTCTTATTAGTGCCCCTCTTCAGACACTTCTAGGATGATAAGAGACTCATATACAACTGGAGTTTTCTTGAAGGCATTCACTTTTTATTCATTAAGCAAATATTCAACACATATTTCCCAAGGGGCTACTCTTGCCAGGCACAATGGCAGGGGCTTGGGATCCAGTGATAAAAGATAATGTCCCTGTGCTTAATTGCAAGAAGTGATGCTGTATATCCTTTGGGATGGGAGAATGGTGGGGAATAGAGTGGGTATGGGGAAGGGGTTGTACATCAGACCCAAAAATAATGCAGTGTGATAGCTACTATGAGAATAGCAAGCATGGAGGTGAGTAGGCCACCTTTGGGTGATTTTAAAAAGACACCCCTCGCTGGATGTGGATGCAGACCCAGGCCTGGGGACATGGATGGTGAATGGAGCATGCACCCACTTATCCCTTCAGCTAATGCCCGCAGGCTGCCACCAAGCTATGCAACAGACCACAGCAGCTGGTTATGGTTGTGCCTAGGAAAGACATCCAACACAGCCCGGGTGTGATGACAAAGTGAAGCCTGCACTGAGGCTTGGAGGATGAGTGGGAATTAGCCCAGTAAAGTAAGAGGAAAGAGTATTCCTGGCAGAGGGAACAGAAGGCCAAAAGGCTCAGAGGCATTTGAGAACATTTGGGAGCTGTAAAGGCTGAGAAACCAGGTGCCCTTCATTAGTAACTTCCTTCATGCCTTATGTTGAAAAACTCTTTATTGCTGATGAAGTGCATCAGTAAAAGGATTCCTGATTTTTTTTTCTTGCATCTTCGATTGATTTGTTCTTTTCTCTTTGTGATATAGAGAATGAATGTAGGTTATACTCAGTTCTCCAAATCCTTAAGAAGTGAATTGAATGTACCCTTTGGATCCTATTCCATATAAATAGAATAAAGGTTTCCCTTAAGCATCATCACATTGGTTGGCTTCCTCCAGGTTCTGCAAAGCTCAGAATTCCAAGAATTTGAGGATATGGTCAGACAGGACTTGAAGGTCAACTAACCTGCTGCCCTTCCCTTGTATTAAGCCTTCCCTTCCCTTTCCTTTAAAGCAGGGGTTCTTAACCTTTTTTTGTTCTATGGACCCCTTTGCCAGTCAGGTGAAATGAATACTACTGTAATTTATTTATTGCATACATTCATAAGCGAAGGAAACACTAGATTTCAGTTAGAGATCAGAGAAAATAAAGATAAGTTCATTTTTTTTTCAATTAAGCTCACGGCCTCCCTGAAATCTTTCCATAGACCCCTTGGGGATCTTAACTAGGGGTCCACAGACCCCCTTGGGGGACCCCTTGTTTAAGAACCCTGCTTTAAGGTATGCACTGCTGCTGAAAATCATGTTCTGCAGCACCTCTTTGCTGGCAATTGTCCCAGCAATAGAGAATAATAAGGAAGGGTTGTTTTACTTTAGACACTTTTGAATAGAGTGGTAAACTGTTATTCAAAATCCCATTTGATGTCCAGTGTACACGTCCCATGCTCCAGTTTCTGTGTTTTTGTTTTGTTCTGTTTTGTTTTCAGAAAATATGTGCTTCTACCACATCCTACTTCTACTAATGAGCACAGTTCCCATTTCTGGATAGGGCAGCCCTCTCTGCAGTGTCCTTCCTGTTACTCCAACTTCCCTGATTTCCCTCCTGGATAAAAAGCACATCAGCTAGCATAACAGCCTAGTGAGTGTCACATCATGTCCTTTGTGTTTGAAATAAGTGAATGGTGCCCTCCTGGTTTCTGGAATATAATTCTAATCTGAACATATTTAGGTAAATAGCATAGGGGGCTTTTTTAAAAAAATAGAATCAGCCCTATTTGGATAACTATTGGTAAATAATACATCAGTAGTAATTTTTTTGCAGGCAAATATTAAATATACCAAAGATAAAATGGAAACTTTCTATTATACCAGTCAGTGATCTGTGTTACACATTTGTGTTATTGTTCTATGAGTCTCTTATTATAATCCCCATTTCACAAAGTAGTCAGGAAACAGTCAGATTTACTCAGTGATAACAAATTTATGAAGTGGATGATCCATACCTTAATGTTTTATCCTCATTTGCTAAAGAAGGGATGAGCTGTCTCAAATTCTACACATAAAATTTTGGGGCTAGAATTTGTACTATGCCTTTTGACATTCCTGATTTTTTTCTGATGTGACACACTGACATATCTCACTGGGGAAGAGAACAAAGACATGGGCCAGTTGGTGCATTGTTTGGACTCAGTTCACAAGGAGTGAAGTAGAATAATTAATCTACAAGCTAAACTAAAGACAGAAAAAGAAAAGCATGTTTAATAAATAAATTCTTCATATTTTTAAGGTAAATACAAAAAAATAAAATCCTGAAACTTTAAAAAAATGTAAATTGATTATGTTTTTGGAATAGACAAAGTTTTTATAGGCAAGAAAGCAAAGGCACAAACCTTAAATACAAGATTACTAGATTTGATCCCACCCCCTTAAAATTTTTAAATTAGCATAAATTGCAAATTAAATTAAAATTGCATTTGTAAAAAAAAATAGTATAAATAAAGATTAAAAGCAAAAAACCCAAAAGGTATGCAACATTTGATTAACATATGTAGAATTCTTATAAATCAGTAAGTAAAAGACTAATACCCAGGTAGGAAAATGAGCAAGGACTATGAACTGCAAATTACCAAAAGAGGAAATACAAACGTCAACAACCATAGACAAAAGAACCACATAAACAAAGAAATGTAAATTAAAAGAAGATATTATTTCGTCAATTAAAATTTTTTTGTCAGGATTTCTTTTTCATGATAAAGTTCAACTGTGTTGGTGAGGGGATTATATATTGATAGATATTTTCTAAAGGTGACTTTGATTATATGTAGTCAATTATTTTAAAAATTAATCTTTCAAGAACATACTTTTTAAAACATCACAAATGCTTTTAAAAGGATATATGTAACAAGGATTTTTAGGGTAGAATATTTTTAATAACCTCACCCAAAATGGAAATGATATAAAGGGCTATAATTAATTGATGGGGTTAATGGGAATTTTAATTCTCTTCTTTAATTTTTTTTTTTTATTTTCTACAGTGAATATGTATTACTTGCATTACAAAAAAACAATTATGTGTTCTTTTTAAGAAAGATCGGGTTGCCTCCACAGTGGCATAACAAATGGGGGGCAGTGGTGGGGGTGGGGGTCTCCTGGAGGAAGGAGTATTTTATCACCGAGATTGCTTAGAATTGTCAGCACATGGTAGTAATCAAAAACAAACTAGCTTTAAGTTGCTTTTTTTAAATTATTTTTTAATTATGGCCTGCAGTCGGGCAGTGGCTCCTACCACTTTCTCCCCAACTTGACACCTGACTGTAGCTGCTGAGTCTAGAGGAAAGAAAGAGGAAGCAGTGACACCTCCATTTAAACAAATATGTAAAAAATTCCTTAAAATTGATGCTTTATACCAATTTCTATAATAAAATACATAATCACTTCATGACGACAAATCGGAAAGCATTTTTCCAACTTACTTAGTTGGTCCCATTTCAGGAGAAGAGTGGTGTTATTTTCCCTTTGTAGGCCTTTTATATTATACATGTGTGTGCAATCCCCACAGGAGCCCCATTTGTCATTATTATACAGGAACTTCACAGGTGAAAGTATTGTTGGCTGACAGAGCGCTATAACTCCATGGTTTCTATCCCAGAGGAACCATGAATGAGATACTATATAATATGAATGGATATCCCCCCAGGCTCCCTATAAATTTATTATAAAGTGCTGAATTTTGAAATAACAAAAATAACTTATGGAATTTGAAGGAAGTGTAAAAATTAGAAATTTATTTCTCTTCAGGGTCACCCTAGACCACAGAATCTACTGAATAACAGAGCAAGCCTGATTTCCTTAACACAAGAGTAGGTCTTATTTATCCAGAACAGGCAGAACTACTGCTAATGTGTGAGGGGCTCTGAAGTTTCCAGAGTTTGGGAGCAGAAAGTCAACCTGAATGGATCAGCTTTTCTGGAAGGAAATAGTAGGTTGGAGCTTTACTTCACTGTACCATGCCGCTCACTTTATAGTGACTTTGTGAAGGGTCCTTAGAAAGGTCGTGTGTAGACTTTTGACTGGCCTCACTGACCTTGGGTGAGGAAAGGAAGACAGGCTTCATTTGGACAGCTGTATGAGATGTGTAGCATCTAACTCAGGCTTGCGCCTTTTGGAAAAACAGCATGTGGGAATTTATGTAGCTCTTTACATGTTTATTGTTTGAACTGGCTTGGCATTTAGTTCTCTTTTAAGGAAGTCATAAGTAGTGATAAAGTTTGCAGTGTGGATATTACTTTGAATCCTACAACAGCAGACTGTACCAATTGAAGTTGTTTTTAGTTCATTAGAGTTGAAAAATCAGGAGTGGTTTCTCTTTCCCCCTATTTATTGAGTCAACCAATCAAGCGAGAGAGCAGAAGATGAACGCCCCCTTCAGACGTCAGCGCCACCCCCCCGCCCTCCCCACCTCCATTTTTGCTCCACTGAAAATCCTTGAGTCTCAGGACACATTTCTGTCTTTCAGTTGTCCATCCACCCTAAATGCAGATAATATTTATCCATTATACCAGTTTAATGAGAGGGCCATCTCACACTCAAGCCGGTTTGAAAAATGATAAGAAGAAAGGCGACTGTGTCCTTCGAGAATATAAATGCCTCCCAGGCAATATCCATTTTAGGAAAACCAGGTCTTTTACCTTTCCTCTCGCTTCACCTCAGCATTTTCTTCTGCAGCAGAAATAATGTGTTCAGTCATTTTGGAGCAACGGTTTAATACATTGATGATTGCAGGTACTGTTCCTTAAGTATTGGCTGTGCAAACATTAAAGTATTGAGTGGGTCAAAGGCAGTAAGGGAGGGTCATGGAAAGTGAGCGTTTTATGAAGTCAGGATACAATGCAGTGTAAGCAGAAGCACCCGACATAATTAAAACATGTGAGGAATATGAGCTAAGTAGACTGTCAAAGGCACATGGGGGGTGGGGGAGTCAGGAGAAAGGAGAGGGGCCAGTGGAACGGACATTGACACGATACAGAAATCACAGAAGATGCTGGCCTCCTGTTCCCTAGCTTTGGGGATCAGGGAGCTTTTATATAATCCAAGCCAGCAGCTTGAAGAAATGTGGCTAATGGTTAATTTTTCTGGAATGTCCTTTTTTTCTGTAAGTCAGCCTAAGTGGAAAGAAAGTGGAACTCTCGTCAATGAATCAAATGGCGGGAGGGGCCAGCTGGGAGGATCGATTCCCCCTGGATCCTATACATATTACTCCGCACCTTGGCTGTACTTGCAGTGCAGGTGAAATGAATTGTTCCCATTAGCGAGCTGATAGGACAGCTCCTTTAGATGAAGGAGACTCTGTACTTTGAATGTCACTGTGAGGAAAAGGTAGTGCTCATAGAAAAGTTGACAGTGTCACTTGTGGTGGTATTTTACTGTCATTGTTAAAACTATATAAAATGATGACTTACAGTAAGGCTCACAGTTTGAGCATAATATATAATAATAATAAGACTTCTGTCAGCTTATACGTGATGGAGGAGTTCTTTGCAGCTTGGTGGTTTATCTGAGACATGGTGGTCATAGAAGCAGTATCTTGTACCAGACTTACTGTCTGAAGCTGATTCACTCTGTGACTATGCTCTCAAGTCTCTTTCACTCAGATTAGTCATTTTTGCCTTCATTTGCTGGAACTAAAATCCTGAAAGTTTATTTGCTTCATCCTTGCACTTTTTATACCTATATTTAAAGCAATCTTCAGTAAGTGGCTTGAAGTATGACTGTTAGGGGAAAACATTAAAAATCAGGGGGATTTTGAGTTGCCTGAAAGATTCCTAATGTCTGAGTTCAAAGCCATCCAACCTTTGACAATAGTGGAATCAGGGGGATGGCTTATTTTATTTGTTCTGTTACCTTGGAAACCGAGGCACAAGTTTCATTTGTGTGAATAAAGAGTAATAGGCTAAAGTATCCTCATCATACAGTAGTTGTAAGAATTATTTGGAATATTTAGATCATGTATCAGGATCTTTTGAGATGCAAGTAAAACATCAAGATGTTGGAGGGAGAAATATTTTGAGCAAGAAGAGGTTCCTATCACTCAAGTACCATGATTTATATCCACAGCTGAAAAAAAAATAACAATACCTCAAATGACCACGGCCTGAAAGGGAATCTGGTTGGGATAAGGACTTCTGCACCACCTAAAAGAAAAATTAACGCAGCCTGCATTTTTCCAGCAAAACACTGTTTGCTCTTCAGGCTCATGGGTGTGAAGAGCCATATTTGGATTTCCGTTGGGAGAAGAGATGCCTTCTAGGAACATGGGTGGGACTAATGCAAAACGTGTGGCCAGCACGGAATTTGGGTCACCAGTTGAGGCTTTGGCTGATATTCTTACACTGTGGGCTCCCCCCACCCCCAAGCTCTATGAGTACAGGGATCCTTGTTATGTTATTTACTGTTGTATCCCATTACTAACATAGTGCCTGGCTAGTATGGGGCAAGGAGAGAACAAACAATTACTTATGCAGTGAGTCAGGGACACTATAGATGGCAAGTCTAAATTTTTACACTTGAGCAAATTCCACTTGGATCTGAAAGATCAGATTGTCCATATATTGTCCACTAATGAGACATTCAAATAGTTTTAAGCTCTACTCTGGCTTTATAGACCTGAACATTAAGAGATTCTGGAACTAATTAGTGACAGCTCTGAAGTTAGAGGTAACTAAAGCTCTTTCACTGGATTGGGATGATTTCCAAATTCATAAAGGTACTGAGAGTGCTGTTTTTACATTGTGTGGGTGAAAGGGCAGAGAATGGAGGGTCCGGCTGAGTATGGCAGGCTTGATCCATATGCATGTAAATAATATCCTAAGAGTCCAGTCTCTTGCCCTGAGAGCTAGGACTGCCCTCAAGGCTTGGGCAAGGCCCCTCCACTCCTGGGCCCCTCTTACCCACAAATGCAGGAGGTGGCACTGAGGGGCAGTTACCTGTACTGCAGTAGCCCACCTAAAATCTGGTTTACCAGATATGAATTGCTCAACCAAGATGTAAAGATAGGACAGCCAATTGGTGAAAGAGTTAAATATTGGTAGAAGGCAGAGGAGAGCACAGGGAGCCCTGTGAGCCAGGATTCAGCTATTTGCCTCCACTGCATATTGATCTTGAATAATCTTCAAATGAGTTAAAAACATAGGACTGAAAAAAAAAAAAAAAAAACTGATGGAGAAACCTATGTCTTGTTTGAACAAGGATAAGATTGCTATTCAGAGTGATGACCTGAAACTATCTACAGGGGGACTAAACTTCAAGTTGGAGACAAACACGTGCCTCAAAATAGCCACTTAAGAGCATAGCCACAATTTCTCAGTTTCTTGTTTGGGATCGCTGGCCAGAGGACTCCTTGTCATTCTATTCATGTTTTTCTGTAGCCCAGCTGACCTGGTTTTAAGATGGCTGCTATTTCCTCCACACTGATGGAATTCCTAATCCATACCTACAAAACGTGTGCTGCTAAGAACAAAGGGAAGCGACCAAGAAATGGTCCAAGAAGGCAGGCCCATCAAAACAATACTAAAAATGAGGAGGGAGGAATTCAAAGTTTAGGTTTTCTGATTTATTTTCTACCATGTACTCCCTTTATTATCCCGGGGCCAACATGAGAGTAGCTTTACACATCAGGTTATAACCTTTACAAACTTCTGTGTTGGAGATCCATTAACAAGACCTTACAAAATTTCAGTACTCCCTCACCAACCAGTGAGGTTACATTCCTAAAATGTATCGTGTTTGACAAAATCATGATTGGAGAGTTTAAGACCTCCTTGAAAATAAGTATTTAATGCGGGGTACCAGAATAAAATAGCATTAAATGTATCTTTCCATATATAAGATAAAAATAAAATGAATGAACAAATAAATGGAAATAAAGACTAAATAAATAAATAAATAAATAAATCCATCTGAAAGGTATCCACTCTCCAAAACATCTACTTTAGTAACATCTTCACCTGTTGAGGAAATACTACTGAAGCAAACTCACATGCATGCAAAGAATCACTTAGACATTTTGTGTGAGGGAGACTGA
>JAQZBX010098283.1:0-11602 GCA_029593785.1 Cabassous unicinctus | reverse complement strand
AATTCAGTAACTGATGTCTTATTTGGCATGTTAAGCTCTCAATTCTGATATGTCTGTAGATAAAATTAAAAGTATATATCAATTCATTATATGTTTTTAAATACCTTCAAAGTGCCTAAAATCTGAAAAAGAACCATAAAACATGCATTTGACAAATGTCAAAATAGCTATCCCTCACAATTACAAGCCCTTTGCAGAATCTACTCTGTAGTGAAAAGATTAATTGCTTTTATTGCTTCAAAAATATAGATTTTTAATCTCTTAGTATATATTTTTGATTACTTAATTCACAGTTGTTTATAATTTTACAGGTTTAAAAATGGGTAACAATGATAAATATTTAACTTACTTCCTAGCGCTTTGAGTAAGATTTGACAAGTTATTTAAATACATAGTATTTTGTTAACCTTAATGGCCATAAAATAATAGGTGGTATTTTGTAACTGGAAAACTTATTTTTTAGTTATAATGATACTTGGTTTCTACTCATAGTAAACAAAAACAATTCTATTTGTGGCAAATTCATTATAACCCATCCCTTCTTAACTTTATGCAAAATTTACTCCTCCTCCTCTGACTAAAATTGGCATAACACAATGGCAATGATTATTAATAAATAAATCATCCTGACAGAATTCCATTTGGACTTCTTAATAATGATGGGTTTGAATGAATTCCAATAAGAGATAATACATTATTTCAGAAAGTTGTATGCCAGCCTTTCTCAAGATTAATAAGCTGATAAAGATATTGTTTTGTACAGTGCAGTTTCCAAGGATGTGATGGGGAAAATACATATATTATAATGAAGATATTAATAATAGTAACAATAAAGATATCATCATATAATTTAAATTATGATTATTACTTTTGCAAAATATCTTTATAATATTTATCCTGTGCCCAACAAGTCTCTGGGTATGCCCTATTAAAAGACTCATTCTGCACATGGGAAAATTGAAGTACAGGGTGCTCATGTGTCTTGCCCAGGTTCACATAGTGGCATATGGCAGATAATGTAGCATCCATGTCTGTCTTCTACTGTGCAATTTCCAGTACCTAACATAGACTTGAACTCAATTTTATTTGATGAAAGACAGGCTGAGTAAATAACTGAATAAATTATGACCATCACAAAGTAGCTTTGCCCTCAATATTCAGGTTTTTTTTTTTTTCAGCTGTATGAACTTAGCTTCTGTATTAGCTACCATTTATGCTGAATTAGTCTATCCTGACTGATATACATAGCAGTAGTGGGGTCTGTCAACAAAACGAAAAGTCCAGAAAACACAAATCCTAGAATCATAGTGAGGCAGATGCTTAAAATCCTGAAAGATATTTACCTCGAAAGCTCAGTATGATCTACTGATACTAGTATTAGGAAGAGAGAAATAGGCTACATGATCCTTTAATGAACCACGAGCATAGTCTGTTTAACTAACAGAGTCAAAATTTAAATAGTAGTGTGAAGAGACAATGAAATCAGCTATGGATCCTGTAGGTACAATTGGTATTTTCATATCAGATAAAGTATGGGTAAGAAAACTCTACCTGATTCCCTCCTGGGGCAGATGTGTTCAATTTCTGAACCAAGCTTTCATAAAATTTTGGAGGATATAGGCAGAGAAAACAATGCATGAATTGATGAAATGCCTTCAGGTTGCATTGCAAAGACAGCAAAATAATTAAAGCAATTAGTTTTCTATGATCTGAAAGATAAATTATCAATGTAGAAAAAGGGACAGTACCCCAGCATGCATGGGCACTTCATCCCCAAAAGCAGTGACGACAAAAAGCCATGTTTGGAGGTATTGCTGTGCTTTAGCAGGAGGTCAGTAGGTGCCAGCAGAGAAGCACAACTTGCAGATTGCTTACCCCTGACCAATGCCATGGGAATCACAAGTGGTCCCTGCCACCCAAAGGCCACCTTGGAATGAAGAGTTTGGAGAAAAAACTCGAGAGAAGAACTAATTGAATGTTTAGCTAAAGGAAAATGAATTAACCCAAAATAGACTGTTTTGGCCTGGAAAATATGAATTTTTTTGTTAGTGGGCAAGCTCCCTTTTCTCAGGCAACAATAGGAGTGGAGGATCCAGAGCAAGATGAAAATGAATTTGGAGAACAAAGAATCTACATTTTTTTTGCACAACCAATATGCAGTATACAAATTGTGACTCTCTAACCAATATTGTCACATATAATTTAAAAATGAAATGAGACTAAGAAATATCCAAATAATAACGATCATGAAAAACATGTATTTCAAGGTGCCAGTTTCAAGGAAAGAGGTAGATTCTACACAGAACACTTAGAGCAAGTTGCAGTTCTGCTACTTTGGGGCTAAGTCCCAATATGGATGAACACCAGCCAAACAGACTTTAGGTTGAAGATATGGAGAAAACACTTACCTAGCCCTAAGGAAGCTAATATACATATTTTCCAGTATTGGTAATATCAGATATAGTCCATTATTCTCACAAGTACACAAACATGGCAATTTAAAAAAATAAGAAAGAAAGAAATGCTAGAATGTTGTAGGATTTCCTTTGCCATATTTTGTGGATTAGTGTAGTTCACATTTAATTATTCCACATCAAAACCCATCCATTTCTCAATCCAAAGCCTGGATCCATTGGATAGGAAATTCCAATCAGTATTCCTTCATAAGTTATGTATTTCATGACTTTTCTAACATTGCTGAGTGATGCAGTTCTTCGAAAAATCTTTTCTCCAAAAGGAACTGACATATTTTATGGGTTTTTGAATGTGCTAAAAGAGGTGATTTTTTTAAAAGGAAACATATAGAAATCCCTCTGGAGATATAAAAACTAATGAATCTATAATGCAATTAATTTTGGCAACATTTTTTAAATGGATTCAGAGTCATAATCAAGGTCAGCACAGCACAGATTATAACTGTCTGTTCTATCGATCATGTGTCTGAGCATGTGATTTTCACAAGGAGAAATGCATCACAGCCAAAATGGTCAATGATGTTAGAGTCACAAAATTTCACCTTTAAGCCCAGGCTAAGTGGTGGTATTAATACACACAAACCAGCCATCCAGGAACTGATGATGAGATTCCTGCAGACTGTGCTGCTCATGAAGGTCACATAGTGTAGGGGTTTGCAGATGGCCACATAGTGGTCTTAGGACATGGCAACAAGGAGATAAAATTCAGTTACTGCAAAGAGGTAGGTAAAACACACTTGGACCATACAAGCATTGTAGGTAATGAACCTGTTACTCGTAGCTATGCAATACAAGTACCTAGGAATACATGCAGATGTGAAGGAGACCGCTAAGAAGGAAAATTTTTGGAAGAAATAGTACATGTGTGTTTTCAGATGAGAATCCACAAAGGTGAGTGTGAAGTTTGTCAGGTTCTCAGTTACATTCAGCATGTAGGTGAGAAGTAGAAATATAAAAAGCAGGACCTGCAGCTGAGGGTCATCTGTTAGGCACCAGCAGAATGAATGTTTTTATTGTATCATTTCTCATCACTGACTTCGACTTCTCGCCCACCTGTATGATAAATTCAGAGACATTTTCTTATAGATTATTTATTCTAGAAGTCAACATATTCAGTTTTTATTGCCTACTACATTTTAAAAAAATGTATGCTTAACTTCCATTCCTGCTTAATTTTCCCTTTTGCATAAATAGATTGCTGAGGGTATATAAATTTTCAGGTGGCAATGATGTCCTTTGGCTCTCAAGTATTCTTTCCTATTCAAAAATTAAATCACACAATCTCATAATAGATTTAATGTTTTTTTCCTGACAAATTTTATCTTTTTTTAACATTATTAATAATAAAATATAATTTGTGCTCATTATACACACTCTAGAGGAGTAATTGGGTTTTTTGTTTCCTAAGATTTTTGTTTGTTTCTTTGTTTTTAAGCACAAGAGTTTTTAAACCTCTTCCCCTACCCCAACTTGCTGCTGACTGCCCTATCTAATCCACCCATTCTCAGAATATATCCATATTTTCTGAATATCTGCATTACCTTTACTTCTGGAATAAGTGGTGACTCCCTTCTTTCTCTGTGGATTTCCAGTAAAATGAGTTATTTTTTCTTCACTAATGGCATTTTTGCCTAATAATAACATAGGTAATGCAGAAGCAAAGGACTTTTGATTCATGAATTGGTGGTAAGCTCTTCCACCAGTATTTCCCAGACATCATCCATTAGTTATGCAGGCAGGGACTTCCATATTTCCATTATACAATCATTATCTACCTCAAGACTGGAGAATTTCTAACATCAATGTATAGGAAAACTTTGCCCCTTGTACCCAGCTTATTTGGGGTTGTATGTGTAGCAAAAATTTCCATGAATATTTATTATATTGAGTTATTTGTGGCTTTATTAGTGCATTTTATGCATAAAACCTTTCCAGGCTATGCTACCTGTCTACACAAGATAAATTCTCTCTAAAAAATGAAATCACATAAATATATATTGAATACATGATAAAATTTATAAATTATTCCTGAAATTCATTTTTTCTCAGGAAGAAACATGACCAAATCCTACAAAGGGAATTATAATCATACTTACTCTTCTCTTAGTAAATCAGAGTATCTTTTGGTTGTTTACACATAGAAATATTAAGACTGTAATGACGAAAGTGATATTTTTGATGAATATATTACATTTATATCTTCACATTTCCTGGGATGTCTGGGAATGCATAGTGCTCCCGGGATTGCCATCCTCAGCAAGGTTTACAGACTACCTAATAATAGGGCTTAGTGCTATTATAAGCCTCCAAATATATTCTTACTCCATTATGGAAAAGAAAATAAATTATTCTGAAGGCTGAGATGTCAGGAACTCTATCCACTGGTAGAAGAGATGGTATTCTAAATAATAAGGATAAAGAGATGCTTTTACAGATTAGAGAATGATTTTTAAAAATTGGTAAGATGCCAGTAAGTGAAAAAAAGTGTCCTTTGGGACCTACATTCAAGGGTAATTGATGAATTTTTCTGAGTAATGATATTTGGCAAAAAAAAGATAGGTAACACTGGCATCAGTGGGGACTGTGCCTTTGGAGATGGAATGACACATTAGCATCAGATACAGGTCAGGAGGATAACTTTATTATTAAAAACATTGCTCATTTCTTAAAACTTTCATATTTAATAAGACATTTGGGCAATTAAAATCCCTTAACATAAGATATATATTTCTTTATCATAAGTTATGAATTTTTATTATAGTTGAACACTTTTAATAAGATAGGCAGAAAGAAAAGTTTATACAATTATATAAGACTACTGGTTTTATTGAAGTATTTATCCTTCCAGATTTTTCTTTAAGTACAACCACTATCTTATAGTTATTTACAAATGCATAAAGATTTGCTACCAATCTTAATATAGACGCATAAGATATGCTTTTATATCTTTAAAACCCTCTTAATTCATCATATAATATAATTTCTCATCTTTCCAATTTATCTTATAAATCAAATTGGCTGTATAATGACTTTGGCATTTATTTTAGCAATGCTTGAATTAAGCATATCATGTTCTTCATTTGCACAGTAATAAATTACTCAGTCAAGAGTATCTTCATACTAATATTTTCCATACGTATGAAAATAATTACTGAGTGACATTTCCAGGTCAAAAATTATTTTTTAGAAATATTGGACAGTGTTATAAAAGAACCTTAAGTTAAATTTATTTACAAAATTCATCATTGTACTTAGGTCTTTAGGGTACCTTAACTTTTTTAGATTTATTCATGATTTGTACTTATAAATATATTAAATATGTATATTAAACTTGTAATAATTCTTTACAAGTGTCTTGCTGATTTTTTGGCATGTGGTTTATATTTTGATGCTGTCAAAATCTACATTTTTTCCTTTTAGTTTCTGACGGCAGTATTAGCTATAATTGTACAATAAACTGCACAAATGGAAAGTGTACAATGTGATAAGTTTTGACATGTGTACTCCCTACAGTGTGTACCTGCAATCAAGGTAATGAACATATACATCATACCCAAAAGTGTCCCTGTGCCCTTTTTATAGCCTCCTTCCTGCCTATCCCCCACCTTTTCAGTTCACAGCAAACCACTGATCTGTTATTTGTAACTGTAGATTAGTTTGCATTTTGTAAAATTTTATATAAGTGGGATAATAATATATGAACTTATTTTCATCTTGCTTAATTCACACAACATAATTTGTTTTGTGATACACTGATTTTGTGTGTATGTGTAGTTAGTTCTATTTCATTTATGAGAAAAATCCATTGCGTTGTTGTATACTACAATCTGTTTACCTTTATACCTGTTTGTAGATATTTTGTCTTTTCAATTTGGTAGCAATTTTAAATAAAGATGCTATGAATATTCATGGCAAAGTCTCTGTAATGGCATGTGCTTTCATTTCTACTGGATAAGTACATAAGAAGAGAATGGCTGGGTTTTGGAAGATTTATGTTTAAAAAAACTGCAAAAAAAAAAACCCACAAAAATCTACCAATGGTTTTCCAAATGGTATTTTGATTTTACAATCACACAAGCAATGCAAGAGTGTTCTGCTTTGTCCACAGGTTTGATATGATTAGTCTTTGCATTATAGGCATAGTAGTAGGTGTGTAGTGATTTCATATTATGATTTGAATTTGTATATACCTAATAGCTAATAAGTTTGATCATATTTGGTGTACTTATTTGTCATGCATCTTCCTTGGTGACGTGTCTGTTTAAACCCTTTTGCCTGTTTTATAATTCAGTTTTTTTTCTTATTTAGTGTTGATAGTTCTTTATATAGTCTTGTTGCAATCTTTTTTCACATTTGGTTTGCAAATATTTAACCAATTTGTATTTTGCCTTTTCATTTCTTAACACGGTCTTGATAATAGCAGATAACCTCAATTTTGATAAATTGCATCTCATCAGTTTTTAATGGATCATGCTTTTTGTACTTTATCTAAGAAAATGTGACCTAATCCAATATCAACATTAGTTTTTTGTTAATTTTTGTAAATAGTGAAAAGTAGAGAGAGAAGTTCATTTTATTTAACATGGATATTCAATTCTTCTGTATCATTTTAAAAAAGACTACCTCTTTCCAATGAGTTGTTTTTATCTCTAAAAAATTGTTTAACCATAAATATAAGGGATTTCTTCAGCAGTGCCCATTCTATTCCATTGACCTTTGATATATCTTAATGGAATATCACACTCTTTTATTTACTGTAGTTCTAAGGTCCATGTTAAAATAAGTTAGTATTGATCCTAAAACTGTTCTTTTTCAGAGTTCATACTTTTATTCTAGGAAAATTGCATTTCCATTAAGTTATAAGGAGCTTGACAATTTTTACATAAGTTGTACTTGGATGATTTTGGGGATAGCACTGAATCTCGAAACTCACTTGGATAGAATTGAACTCAACAAGAGTCTTTCAATTGTATAAATTTATATATTTATCTAAATATAAGAGATATTTATATATCTCTTTTTAAACTTCTTTCACCCAAAAATGTAGCTTTCAATGTACAGGCTTTTCACATCTTTTTTATTCCAGTTTTAAGCCTAAATATTTCATATTTTAGGCATGGTATTGAATTTTCAGTTACTATTGTTTTTCTGTAAATGTACCAAAATTTTTTAAGCAAATCAATTTTATTGACATGTATTAATAAAATATACATTTCATCTGAAGTGTACAATCAATGGTATTTTGTATAATCATATACCTGTATCTTCATAATTTCAATCATTATGACAGCATTTTCATTATTTCAATTATAATAATAATAAACAAAAAAAAGATAAACAAGAAAATCCCTCACCTCTCAACATCTCTCTGTTTCCCCTGCTGTACCTAACTGCTATTTTTGGCTATTTTTGCACAATTATTTATTTGTTTATGGAGCACTTTTACTGAGATATTTTCACATACCATATGATTTATACTAATTGCATAATCAATGTATTTTAGTATAATCACAATGTTGCACATTCATCATCTCACAAATTTTAGAACAATTTCATTACTCCACAAGAAAAGACTCCACACCACTTGCCATTCCTTCTTCAGCCCTACATAGCCACTAATCTCATTTCATCTTTATAAATTGATTTATATTTGCATTTTATATAAATGGAATCATACAACATGCAGTGCTCTGTGTCTGTTCTCTGTCACTTAGAATAATGTGTTTTTTGTCTAATAGTACCATTTTGTAGTATTAACCTACAGTTGTTCAGCATCAAAGAAAAACGGGGTTATACATGCAATTTTACTCATATTCATATTTCACATAATATATTTATATTTCACATCATATATTTAGTTCATAATAGGGCAATCATACAGCATTTTTCCTTTTGTGTCTGGCTTCCTTCACTCAACATAACATCCTCCAAGTTCATCCAAGTTGTCATATGTTTCATGACTTCTTTCTATTGCTGTATAATATTTCATGTGTATACTTCACAACTTGTTTATCCATTCATCAGTTGATGGGCAACTAGAATGTTTCCAGCTGTTGGCTATCATGAGTAATGCTGCTAGGAATATCGGTGAGCAGATGTCTATTTGTGTCACTGCTCTCAGTTCTTCTGGGTATATACCTAGCAACGGTATTGCCATGTCTCACGGCAACTCTGTAATCAACTTCCTTAAGAACTGAGAAACAGTTCTCCACAGTGGCTGTCCATTCTACATTCCCACCAACAGTGAATAAGCATCCCTATCTCTCCATATCCTTTCCAACATTTACAGATTTCTTACTTTTTAAAATAGCAGCCAGTCTAATAGGTGTGAAATGATATCTCATTGTAGGTTTGATTTGCATTTCCCTAATCGCTAGTGATTTTGAACATGTTTTCATATGTTTCTTCACTGTTTATATTTCTTATTTTATACCAGTATTTTTGAAATTTGCATGTGGATCGTACTCCTGCAACACTTGAAAACTCAATTGTTACTTCTAGTGATTTTTTTTTAATAGAAAAATGTAGAATTTTTTTTTAGAATGCTGAATGGAAGTGGCTTTGTGGACACCTTGCCTTCTTCCTGATCTTAGGGTAGAAGCAATGAGTATTTCACATAAAATACGATATTATAAGTTGTAGGCTTTTGTAGATGTCTATGTTAGTTTCCTAGGGGTGCCATAAGAAATAAAAAATTCTGGACAGTTTAAAACAACAAAAAGTAGTTGTCCCGCAGCTCTGGAATTTAGTAATTTGAAATATAATTATGGCCATTTCCAGACTTCCTGTGAAGCTCATAGAGTTCTGGCAGTGGCTTGCTGGCAATTTATGACATTTTCTGCCTCTGCCACATGGCCATCTTCTCATTCTCTCTGTTTGTGTCCAATTTTCTCTTCGTATAAGGAGATAAATCATTTTGGATTAGAGCCCACCTTTGTCTAGTTTGGCTTCAACTTAACTAACATTATCTTCAAAGGTCAGTTTCTAATAGAAGGTTACAGTATGGTAGGGAGCTAGAGCATGACTATATCTATTGGCATGAAAAAAATTTACCCATAACTTTGCATTTTATCAGAATGAGAAATTTTCATTTCTTATGTGCTGAGAATGTTTTATTTCAAAATGAATGTTGATTTTCAAATGCTTCTTCTACATAAGTCGATATGACCATAAATGTGAATTTTTCATTTTTAATCTCAATATGTTGAATGACATTTATTGCTTTTCAAATATTTATTTAAGCCAAAATTAAATAACCATGATTTGAATTCTTCCTTAGTGATAGTTAACCCCATGTCCATTACACTAAGAGACATATTTGGGTATAAATGTCAGGTAGCTTCCATTATTTGTCTATTACCAACTTCTACAATGTTTTAATATGAAATCTAGACACATTCTAATATTCTGACTTTGCCAGAATTGAATCATCCACAGAGGATAGGAATTCCCTCCATTAGGCATTTTAATCCTGACATTGTCCCCGTGTGACTTTTCATATTCTTGTTAAATTCAATTATTCTCCTTCCTCCTTCACCCTTTTTTATGTTAATTTGATAAAGTTTCTACTTTTATAAAGGTAGAATTGATTTCCTTGTCTGATAAATTGGTTTACATAACTAATATTATATCACTTGTAGGTTTCAAATTAGCCTTGCAAAATATTTTTTGATCCTGGTCATTATTGTCTGAAAAAGAGGTTTACTTTTAATTCTATCACTATGTTTACAGACACGTTTGCTATACCACATAGCTGTATCACAGTGATCTAAATAATATCAGCACACTATATATTGGTTAAAATTACAGTATTATTCTCTATTACTTCTCTCCAAACAAAATCGTTTTTTCCTATAAACATAGACAGTGAGTCAGATCATGCATGGCCTTAGACCATTGATCAGTAATTTCGGATTCCATCTGGTTTGTGGACATAACCATATCCCAGATGTTCACAAACATTGTTCAGGTATGCAAGTGATCACAGACATTGGTTTTTGGAAATCATCATGTTTCTCCACATCCTTGCCAGTCTTTTGTGTTATCACTATATTTTATTTTATCCAATCTAATACATCTGTAGTGAATGTTTTTTGGTTGAAATTTGCATTTCTCTAATGACTAGTAATAGTGAACGTCTCTTCATGGTCTTATTTACTATCTGCATATCCTCTTTGGTGAAATGTTTGCTCATGTTATTAGCCCATTTTCTATTGGGATTGATTGTTTTTGTTATTTTAATGATGAGTTTTGAGAATTCTGTATACAACAAGATGGATATTTTCCCACATTCTGTAAATTGTCTTTCCAACCAATGACCACAATCTTAATTTCTGTAACTATATAATAAGACTTAATATAGAGAATAGTGGTCTTCCCACTTCATACTTCCTTTTCAAACTTATTTTGGCTGTTCTACTGCCTTTCCTTTGTCATTACATTTTCGTATAAGCTTGTTTATGAATAAAAAAAAACTTGATGCACTTTTTCATAGGAATTGCTTTGAACCCATAGAACAATATAGGCAGAATTTATATCATTATTATGTTGTATTCTAATCCTTGGACTTCATGTGGTTATCCCAGAATTGAGGTCTTCGTTTTTTTTTGTTGTTTGTTTGTTTGTTTTGTTTTGTTTAAACTTTTCTCCTTTTACCAATTCTTTTCCCTGTTTGAAACATATATTTTCTGCTGGAGTAATTCTGCATTAAATTTGATTTTCTTCATATTCTACAGGCTTTCTGACTAAATAAAAATAAAATAAATGAATATTTCTTCAACACATGAATATATTAACACATACAAAGAAAATTTTCACATACACACATATGCACAGATACATATGAACATTTTTATTTTCGTCACTGTGTACATGTTAAAGACAAGATAAATGAAACTTTCCACTTCTCTTTCTCCCAAAATACATCTTTGAAATATTCCAACTCATATATATATAACTATCATTTGTTTACTTTTTCCTTCATATTTATTCTTCTTAGAAATTTGGTATTTTAACAAAATTTGGAATATTTTCAATCTTTATTACTTCAAGCCCTTTTCTTTTCCAATTTCCCACTTCTTCTGAGACTGCAATTACACATTTTTAGGCTACTTCATATAATCACACAA
>JAQZBX010098282.1:0-11602 GCA_029593785.1 Cabassous unicinctus | reverse complement strand
TTTTTTGACATTTTGCCTTTCTTCACTGTAAAATCTGTTGTCCTGTATTTACAGTGGCATTTTTTTCCATCTCTTCCCCAGTGACTTACTTTGTTTAATATTTTGTCTTCAATGAATTTTTAGGTCACAGTAAAGTTACATACAGAATATAGGGGACTCCCATATATCCAACTTCCTTCCCCATTTCCCCCTTCCTTATTAATAACCATTTTACATTTGGATGGTACATTTGTTACAACTGATGTGCAAATATTGAAACATAACAACTAAACAAGAGCAATGGTTTACATTATGGTTTACATTTTAGACTGCACACTTTTATAAATTTTGGATGAAATTTAACATGGCTTGTATCCATCATTGCAAGATCATGCAGAGCACCTCCATTGCCCCCTAAATACCCACTCTTTCATCTATTCTATTCCTCCCTCCCACTCACCTAGGGGCCCATGATGACCATCAGGCTTCACTCCTTGAAGGACAAGATTCATAGATATTTGCTATAATGCTGAGGGCTTGACACTCTAGTCTGTATTCCCCTAATAGGAACCACATATGCCCTTGAGACACACTCTCCCTTCTATTTGAGAACATATTGGGCCTCCCCAGCATGGGAGTCCAACTCCTTCTCACTCATTATGTAGGTCTCCCTCCAATGATACAGCACACTATGACAAAATTATCACTTGTACATTCTCTCAAAGACTGCCCCTGGTGTGCCCTGTTCCAAATGCCCCCTGATCCTACCCCCTAAACCAGTAACCATTCCTTGTCATTTTGTCAAAAGAGTTGTTTCAAAATTGTAGTTTCACCTATGTACCCACCAATCCCCAGTGTTTGCCTGCACCCTCCCCCAACCCACTCCCTAATTTGATGAACTGGCCAACCCATCCTCCTCACCCTACCACCTGTCAGGTTTGCACCACCCAACCCAATAGTGTCGCTGCAACCCTGTCATAGCCCTTCACTGCACAACTACTCATTTCCACCTTATCATATTTTGCCCATTTGGGCATTGGATCACAACCTTCTTTTCCCCTTACATTTCCTGTAAACCTATCTTCCCAGTCTCTAGCTGTCTGAGTTGGTTAGATTTGCTTAATTCATATCAGAGAGGTCATGTAATATTTGTCCTTCAATGCCTGGTTTGCTTCACTCAAAATAAGGTATTCAAGATTCATCCATGTTATCCCATGTGTTAGTACTGTGTTCCGTCTTACAGTTGAGTAGTATTCCATTGTATGTATATACCACATTCTCTTTATCCATTCATCAGTTGATGGGCATTTGGATTAATTCCAACTTTTGGCAATACTGAATAATGCTGCTATGAGCATTCATGTACATATATGTGTTCACGTCCATGCTTTCAGGTCTTCTTGGTATATACTCAGGAATGGAATCATATGGAAGATCTATATTTAGTTTTTTGAGGAACCACCTGACTGTCCTCCACAATGGCTGGACAATTTTATATTCCCACAATCATTGGATGAGGATTCCCATTCCTCCACATCCTCTCACACATTTGTAGTCCTCTGTTTTTTTTAATGGCCAGCAGTCTAATGGGTGTAAGATGGTATCTCATTGTAATTTTGATTTGCATTTCCCTAATAGCTAGTAATGTTGAGCATCTTTTCATGTGCTTTTTAGCCATTTATATTTCTTCTTTGGAGAAGTGTCTTTTCAAATCACTTGCCCATTTTTTAAATGGGTTGTTTGTCATTTTATTTTTGAGGTATAGGATTTCTTTATATATGCTGGATGTTAGGCTACTATTAGATATATGGTTACCAAATATTTTCTACCATTGAGTAGCTGTCTTTTCACTTTCTTGACAAACTCCTTTGAGGTGCAAAAGACTTTAATTTTGAGGAGGTACCATTTATCTATTTTTCTTTCACTGCTCATGATTTGAGTGTGAAGTTCATGAAGCCATTTCCTATTACAAGTTCCTGTATATGCTTCTCTACATTATCTTCCAAAGTCTTTATGGTCTTGGCTCTTATATTTAGATCTTTGATACATCTTGAGTTGATTTTCGTATGAGTTGTTGTTTTGGATATGGATATCCAGTTCTCCAAGCACTGTTTGTTGAAGAGGTCATAACCCCCTTGAGTAGGCTTGGTGGCCTTGTCAAATATCAGATGACTGTATATATGAAAATCTATATCACAACTTTCAATTCAGTTCCATTGTTCAGTATGTCTATCTTTGTTCCAGTACGATGCAGTTGTAACCACTGTATCTTTGTAGTATGTTTTTTTTTTTAATTTAATTTTTAAAAAAACATACTTAGAGTACATAAATATTACACAAAAAATATAGGGATTCTCATATGCCCCACCTCACACACCTCCCACATAAACATCCTTCATTACAGTGGCAAATTAATTGCAATTGATAAACACATCCTGGGGCTTTGCCATTAAGCATGGACCATAGTTCACATTTATAGTATTTTTTAAAGTCAGTGTGATTCCCCAGTTTTATTTTTCTTTTTAAACATGTCTTTGGCTATTCAGGGTCTCTTACACTTCCAAATAAATTTCATAATCAGTTTTTCCAATTTTCTTAAGAATGCTATGTTGATTTTTATTGGGATTCCATTAAATCTGAATATTAGTTTGTGTAGGATAGATGTCTTAATGATATTTATTCTAACTATGCACGACAGGGAATATTCTTCCATTTATTTGTCCTCTTTGATTTTCTTTAACAATGCTTTGTAGTTTCAGTTTATAAGTCATGTATATCTTTAAATTAGTCCTAGGTATTTGATTTTATTAGTTACTATTGTAATGGTATTTTTTCTTGATTTCCTCCTCAGATTGCTCATTATTGGTGTACAGAAATGCTACTGATTTTTTTTTTTTAAAGATACTTAGATTACATAAATGTTACACAAAAAATACAGGGATTCCATTATGCCCCACCTCCCACACATTCCACAACTTCCCACATAAACATCCTTCATTAGTGTGGCACATTAATTGCAATTGATAAACACATCCAGGGGCTTTGCCATTAAGCATGGACCATAGTTCACATTGTGGACCACACTCTGTCCCACATAGTTCTGCATGTTATATGATGATATAAAATGGCCTATATCTGTCATTGCAGTGTCACTCAGGACAATTCCCAAGGTCCAAAAAAGCCCCTGTATTACAACTGCTTTTCCCTCTCCCTGCCCCAGAGCCTCCAGTGGCCACTGGCTCCACATCAATGTTCTAATTTCTTCCCTTGCTTGAATCACAATATGTCTACAACAGAATACCAGTAAGTCCACTCTAGTCCATAACACTTCCCCCATCTTGAGGAATCTGGGATGGTGATGTCCACTCCACCTCCAATAGAGAGGGGGCTTATATCCCATGGGGAAGATGGATGGGATTATATTGCCTGCAGGTGCAGACTCTCTCCATTCCCTAGGATGGCTGTTGTCCATCATCATCCCCCTGCCAGTGGTTCTGGGGGAGTCAAATGAGCTGTAGAGTAGGAGTTGCTGCTCCACTGAGGTTCAGGCCCAGCTGGCACAAGGACAGTTCAAAGACTCATCTCTGGATGTACACCTACAAACTCCAGCACCAAGTATAGGTTTGAATAGAAGGAACAGATGAGCCATGTGCAGGGAAGACATAGTTAAGTCCAACTCTGTCACTCTCAGGAGCATAATCTCCAAAGTAGGGCCCACTGGCAAGCACCAAATTCCAGAGCTATCTGCCCTGACATAGGACCTTGGTGTCTCCAGAACCCTCAGGAGCCTCTCTATTTGGGGTGATATCCACGTTGGAATTCTATGAGATCCTACTGATATGTGTGTAAGCGTTACCTCTGGGATGACCTCCTGACTCATTTTGAAGACTCTTAGCCAAATAAACTCATTTGTCTTTAACTTTTCACCCTTTTATTCAAGGTCTTTTTCCAGTCGCATTGCCAGCTGGCACTTGGTAGCAAACCCTCGGTGTCAAGGGGGCTTATCCCAGGGAGTCATGTCCCACACTGGGAGGAAGGTAATGCATTCATATGCTGAGTTTGGCTTAGAGAGAGGCCACATTTGAGGAACAAGGAGGCTCTCAAGAGGCAACCCTTAGGCACCCCATAACAATAGGATATGTTTCAATTTCAAGAGCAAAGACTCGTAAGGCTAGTCAACAATATCAAAGGCCCATCAGTGAATCATCCTCCTTCACCATTCACTGCCTCTGCACTTGGGGGACTGTTGCTGATCCCCTAGAGAATGTGGCAGAGCACTCCAGGATGGGGATTCAGTATTCTCTCATTTATTGAGTGATTCTACATCCACTGTGACAATGCCCTATGAACATTTGAACATTTTTATATACCTTACATTTATGCTTAGGTGAACTTCTTCCCAAGCATCCCCCATTCCTGACACCCCACACCAATGATCCTCCCCTGCCACAGTTGTAACCCTTATGTGATACAAAGCCTCTTCAAAGATGAAGCCATTAAAATAGCTGAATACAGCTAATAGGAAAATGAAATAATAATGATAAGTTAAAATGTAAGAGATAAAATACATAAAAAATTTTTTAAAAAATTAAATTAAATTAAAAGATTGGGATACTAAAAAAATGAAAAACACACAAAAATTTTTTTGACATTTTGCCTTTCATCACTGTAATATCTGTTGTCTAGTCTGTACCGTGGCATCTTCCTTCTCTCATTCCCCAGTGTCTCACAATTTTTCATTTTGTTTTCAAAGAAGTTTTAGGTCACAGCAGAGTCACACACAGAATACAGGAGTCTCTTATAAACCCAAAATCCTCCTCCTTTCCTCTCCCCCATATTAATACCTTTTTATATGTAGATGGTAGCATGTTATGCCTAATAAACAAATAGTGAAACTTGGCTACTAAACATTGTCAATGATTTACACTATGGTTTACATTTTAGACCGTACACTTTTATAGTTCTTGATGATATTTATGATGTCCTCTGTCCATCACTGTAAGGTAATGAAGAACATTTCTACTGACCACTAAATACCCCCTGCTTGATGTATTCTATTCCTCCCACCCCATCCACCCGGGACACATGACAACCCCCTGGCTTGACTCGTTGGATGACAAGATTCATGGTTACATGCAAAAAGAGATCTTGACACACTGGTTTGTCCTCCCCTGTAAGAAATGCCCTTTCTCTTGAAAGACTCTTGCCTGTCCATTTCTGAATAAATTGGTCCTCCTGAAGATGGATTCCAACTCCTTCCTGTTCATTATGTGGGTTTCCACCAAATGATACAGCACTTTATGACAGAATGAACACTTACACACTCCCCAGAAGCGTGCTCTAGGTGCACCCTGTCTTGAATGCCACCCCCCCCGACCAACACCCTAAACTAGGAACCCTTCCTTGTCATTTTGCCATAGGAGCATTCCCACCTCTGTATTTTGAACCTCATATCCACAAATCCCCAGTATTCACCTGGTCCCTCTACAAACCCTCCCCCAAGTATCCTGGACCTTCTGACCCACCCTTCCCAATCTACCCACCTGTCAACCCTGCAACACGAACTCAGTAATATCACTACCCTCCTGCCCTATCCCTTCAATACACAGCTACACTCTATCACTTTATCAGAGATTACATTGGTATGGATGATGGATCATAACCTGCTCTTTTCCTCCTATTTCTTGTAAAGCTATCTTACAGACAATAGCTCTCTGAGACTGCTCAATTTCCTTAATTCATATCAGTGAGGTCATGTACTGTTCATCTTTCAGTGCCTGGCTTGCTTCACTCAACATAAGGTTTTCAAGATTCATCCATGTTATCCCAAGAGTTAGCACTTATTCCTTCTTACAGCTGAGTAATAATCCATCATATGTATGTACCACATTTTGTTTATCCATTCATCTGTTGATGGGCACCTAGGTTGATTCCAACTTTTGACAATAGTGAAAAATCCTGCTATGAACTTTGGTGTGCATATATCTGTTCGTGTCTTTGGTTTCAATTCTTCAGGGTATATACCCAGTAATGGAATCATTGGATCATATGGAAGTTCTATAGTTAGATTTTTGAGGAACCACCAAACTGTACTCCATAGTGGCTGAACCATTCTACAATCCCACCAGCAGTGGATGAGGTTTCCCATTCTTCCACATGGTCTCCAAACATTATAGTCTGCTGATTTTTTAATAGCTGCCATTCTAATGGGTGTAAGATGGTATCTCATTTAAGTTTTGATTTGCATTTCCCTATAGCTAGTGATGTTGAGCATCTTTCCATGTGCTTTTTAGCCATTTGTATTTCTTCCTTGGAGAAGTGCCTTTTCAGGTCACTTGCCCATTTTTTAAATGGGTTGTTTGTCCTTTTATTTTCAAGGTGTGAGATTTCTTTATATATGCAGGATAATAAGCTCCTGTCAGATATATGGTTGCCAAATATTTTCTTCCATTGGGTAGGCTGCCTTTTTACTTTCTTGATAATGTCCTTTGGCGTGCAGAAGTTTTTAATTTTCTTGGAAATCTCATTTATCTATTTTTTCATTTGCTGCTCATGTTTTGGGTGTGAAGTTCATGAAACCATTTCCTATTTCAAGTTCCTGTAGATGCTTCCTTACATTATCTTCCAAGGTCTTTATGGTCTTGGCTCTTATATTTAGATCTTTGATCCATCTTGAGTTGATTTTTATATAAGGTGTGAGATGGTGTTCCTCTTTCATTCTTTTACATATGGATATCCAGTTCTCCAAGCATCATTTGTTGAAGAGGCCATTCTATTCCAAATGAGTGGGTTTGGTGTATTTGTTGAATATCAGATGACTGTATATATGAGGATCTATATCAGAACTCTCAATTCAGTTCCATTGTTCAGTATATCTATCCTTGTGCCAATACCATGCAGTTTTGATCACTGTAGCTTTGTAGCATGTTTTAAAGTCAGATAGTGTGATACACCCAACTTCATTTTTCTTTTTCAATATGTCTTTGCTGATTCAGGGCCTCTTACTCTTCCAAATAAATTTTGTAGTTACTTTTTCCAATTCATTAAAAAAATACAGTGTTGATTTTTATTGGGATTGCATTAAATCTGTAGATTAGTTTGGGTAGGATAGACATCTTGATGATGTTTAGTCTTCCTATCCATGAACAGGGAATATTCTTCCATTTATTTAAGTCTTCTTTGATTTCCTTTAACAGTGTTGTGTAGTTTTCTGTATATAAGTCCTTTACATCTTTAAATTTATTCCTAGTATTTGATACTTTTATTTATATTGTAAATAATATTTTTTCTTGATTTCCTCCTCAGATTGCTCGTCATTGGTGTACAGAAATGTTACTGATTTTTGAGCATTGATCTTATACCCTGCAACTTTACTGAACTTCTATATAAGTTCTAGAAGTTTTGTTGCAGATTTCTCAGGGCTTTCTAAGAATAGGATCATGCTGTCTGCAAATAGTGAAATTTTTACTTCTTCCTTTCCAATTTGAATGCCTTATATATCTTTGTCTTGCCTCCATGCTCGAGCAAGTACTTGTAAGACAATATTAAATAGGAGCAGTAATTGTGGGCATCCTTGTCTTGTTCCTGATCTTAGAGGAAAAGCTTTTAGGATTTCACCGTTGAAGATGATGTTAGCTTTGGGTTTTTCATATATACCCTTTATCATGTTCAGAAAGTTTCCTTCTATTCCTATCTTTTTATCAAGAAAGAGAGCTGTATTTTGTTGAATGCTTTTTCTGCATCTATAAAGATGATCATGTTTTTTTTTTCTTTCAATCTGTCAATGTGGTGTATTACATTGATTGTTTTTCTTATGTTGAACCATTCTTGCATATGTGGGATGAAACCCACTTGGTCATGGTGTATAATTCATTTGATATGTTGTTGAATGCGATTAGCATGTATTTTGTTGAGGATTTTAGCATCTAGGTTCATTAGAGAGATTGGTCTGTAATTTTCCTTTATTGTGGCATCTTTGGCTTTTGTATTAGGGTAATGTTGGCATCATAGAATGAGTTAGGCAATGTTCCTTCTACTTCTATTTTTTGGAAGCGCTTAAGCAGTATTGGTGTTAGCTCTTTCTGAAATGTTTGGTAGAATTCAGCTGTGAAGCCATCTGGTCCTGGACTCTTCTTAGTTGGGAGGTTTTTGATGACTGAGTCTATCTCTTTACTTGTAATTGGACTGTTGAGTTCATCGATTTCTTCTTTCGCCAATGTAAGCTGTTTGTGAGTTTCTAGGAATTTGTCCATTTCCTCTCAATTATCATTCTTGTTGGCATATAATTTTCCAAAGCATCCTCTTAAGATACTCTTTATTTCTGTTGGGTCAGTAGTGATATCCCCTTCCTCAATTCTTATTTTGTGTATTTGCATCTGCTCTCTCTTTTACTTGTTAGAAAGGCTAACGGTTTGTCAATTGTATTGATCTTCTCGAAGAACCAGGTTTGGGTTTATTTATTTTTTCTAGTGCTTTCTTATTTTCTATTTCATGTAGTTCTGCTCTAATCTTTGTTATTTCCTTCTTTCTACTTCCTTTGGGGTTAGTTTGTTGTGGTTTTTCCAATTCCTCCAGGTTTGCAGTTAGGACTTCAATTTTAACTATTTCTTCTTTTTTGATATATGCATTTATGGCTATGAATTTCCCTCTCAGTACAGCTTAGACTGCATCCTATAGGTTTTGATATGTTGTTTTGTCATTTTCACTCATTTCAAGGTAGTTACTGATTTCTTTTGAAATTTCATCCTTCACCACTCTTTTTTTTATTTTTTTTTAATTTTCATATTATTTTAAAAGATGCTTAGATTACATAAATTTTACACAAAAATTACAGGGATTCCCATGATCTCCACCTCCCATATCTCCCATAACATCTCACATAAACATCTTTCTTCAGTGTGTCACATCACCTGCAATGGATTTACACATCCTGGGGTTTTGCCACTAAGCATAGACCACAGTTCACATTGTAGACCACACTCTCTCCCATACAGTTCTGCATGGTATATGCTGATGTAAAATGGCCTATATCCATTGCCACAACATCACTCAGGACAACCCCCATGTCCTGAAAAAGCCCCTGTATTACAACTGCCCTTCCCCTCCCTGCCCCAAAAGCATCTAGTGGCCACTGGCTCCACCTCACTGTTATAATTTCTTCCATTGCTTGAATCACAATATGTCTACAACAGAATACCATTAAGTACATTCTAGTCCATAGCTCTTCCCCCAATCCTGAGGAGACTGGGATGGTGATGTCCACTCCACCTCCAAGTGAGAGTGGGCTTCTATCCCATGGATACGGTGGATGGGATTATCCTGCCTTCAGCTGCAAGCTCTCTCCATTCCCTGGGATGGCCATTGACCATCATCATCTCCTCACCACCTTCACCCACTCTTTATCTAAGAGTGTGTTCTTTAACTTCCATATCTTTGTGCCTAATCTGGTTCTCTCCCCTTAGTGATTTCCAATTTCATTCCATTGTGATCTGAGAAGTTACTTTGTATAATATCAATCTTCCTGATTTCATTGAGAATTTTTCTGTGACCTTGCATGTTGTCTATCTTGGAGAATGATCCATGTGCACTGGAGAAGAATATATATCGCACTGTATTTGGGTGTAGTATTCTGTATTTTTCTATTAGGTCAAGATCCACTAATGTATTATTGAAAATCTTTGTTTCTTTATTGATTCTCTGTTGAGATGTTCTGTCTAATGGTGCTAATGGTGTATTAAAGTCCCCCAATATAATTGTAGAGGCATCTATTTCTCCACTTCATTTTTCCAGTGTTTGCTTCACTCACCAATAACCTCCTGACTTGCACTCACCAAATATGTTACTGGATTTTGTCTACATTCTTGACTATGCTGCAGAAATGAATTCAAGAGCACATCAGGTTAGTTAGGCCAGTAATTTATTAAGGTAGGGAGGAAAAGAAATGGGAGTAAATAACAGATCATAGGTCTCAGGAAAAGAGAGAGGGTCTGAAGAGTGATAAAGAGGGCTGACTTACAGACTACAACTTCCCATTATAGATTATAAATGCCCCAGTTTTACTGCATGTTGATCCATTGGGGGTGGGGCATGGCAAGGGCAGGGCACAGAAGGTGAGAGAGAGTGGGAGAGAGAGAGAGCAGTATCACTGCTTCAGTATGTGTTCACCAATTGTGACATATGTACCACACTAATGAAAGATATTGTTAATGGTGTAATGTGTGGGAGGAGAGTGTGGGTTATATGGGAATCCTCTATATTTTTTATGTAACATTTATGTAATCTAAAGCTTCTTTAAAAATAAAGGAAAAAAGACAAAATTATATATGAAGACATTTACACATTGATTAGATACATAGAATTTCTCACATATATGATGTCCCTTTTTTTAATTTTCAGTTAGAGCAATGGTAGAAGTACTTTCCACATTCATTACATTTGTATTGTGAGTTCTGTTATGCCATACATGGTTAGAAATCTAAATTTGTTTGTACTTGAATGGCACTCACATAGATAGGAGGGTGGTTAGAATAGGGACCTAAGGAGGAGAGGTGGAAAACCTAAAAAAAATTCCACACAAACACCACCCAGTAGATAAAAAACTGGAACATCATCCTGCTGGACTCATGTATGCAGGTTATCAGTTGGCACCTGGTGCCTGCTGAAGTGATGGGAAAGCAGCTTGTAGCTTTCACCCATCAACTGCAGAAACAACACTGGAATTGTGTGCCCACTGACTACATAAACAAGTTATGGGAATGCAGCTTACAATGCCCACCCCCTAGAAGAAAATGAGAAAAACAGGATATTCCCACACTATTAACCTATTTTCATGAGTCCCATGTGCTGCAAATTCCAGCAGGGCATAAGAGCAATGGCCAGGAGCCAATTACCACCAGACACCAACTCCTAAAAACCAAACCACCCAATGAATTTTCCCTTATTTGTCCTAAACTCCAATCAGTGTAAAACCCTAATCCCAATGATAGCCAATAAAACCATAAGTGCCTGGAAAGGGTCATATCCCTTTCTTGAGAAAGACATGTACATATCTTGATGGGTGTACTTTCCCTATAATAAATTCTATTTCTAACTTTCTCATAACTATGATGCATGTCTGAATTCTTTCTTATGACATAACCAAGAATCTAGAAATCCATGCCAGGTGCATATTTTTCTCGCAAGCCAGTCAGGAGAAAATCATCTCTGGTAACACTTTCCTCCATCCAATGAGACTAGTGAGATTTTGCCTTCTAATCAAAGTCTATGTATGTCAGTCAGGTGGAGAATGAGGGCATGTATGTCTGTCTCCATTTTCCTATGGGTCTCCAGTTCTGCTCCCAAAGGACAAAATCTTGGTTTACACAAGATTTCTCTGGATCCCTCTTTGGAAGTGGTAGGGGCTAGCACCTATGCTGTGCAGATCCAAGGAGGCTCTGGACAATGGGTGAACCATCCTTGAAACCTGATTTGGGACATCCCCTAAGTAAAGTAGGAGTCCAGCAGGAGCACCAGAGTCCAGGAGATCTTTCTAGTACTAAACTGCTTTCTAATTCTAATTACCTCCTCCCTATCTATGAACAAATAGACACAGTACTTGTGCCTTTTCTGCTCCTTTTTCCATCTC
>JAQZBX010098281.1:0-11603 GCA_029593785.1 Cabassous unicinctus | reverse complement strand
GTCCTGCACAATTTTGTAAGTTATGACAAAATATACAATGGCCTTTATCCGTCTCAGCAATGTCATGCAGGACAAATCCATTGTCCTGAAAATGCCCCCATTTTATACCTATTCTTCCCTCTCCCATCCCTCAGAACCTCTGGTGGCCACTGCCTTTATATCAATGATAAGAGTTCTTCATTGCTAGAATGATAATAAGTCTGTAGTAGAATAATAAGTCTACTTTAGTCCATTGTTCATTCCACAATCTTGAGGATTGATTATTTTTATACTTGACAAAAGCTAGGAAAAATTTATAAGTATGCCAGTCCATTTTAACAATATATAGGATGCATTTACATTTAATACAGAATGATACAAACCCAAGATTTTCTTGTACTCTTTTCCTTTCTTGTATTTTTAAAAATTGCTCTTTAAGAACGGGCTCTTTCTTTCCCTCAAATTTTTTCAGGTCTTGCGTTCTTTAAGAGGTATTTTGTTTTCTCTTCTTCATCCCATCCCTCTTCTTCCCCCAGTGCCACACTCCTGAACAATTTAGTAAAAAAAGCCATTAGGTGGAGAGCTTTTGGTAGGGGTGGGGATAGAGGAAGTAGAGGTGGGCTGTTGCATCCATGGGATATTGTTAACACATAGAGGATTGGTCAAATAAGTAAACATGTTGAAGATAATGAGAGCCAGGTTTCTAACTTTTAGAGAAGGAAGTTATAGGTATGGAGGGGAAGAAAACTAGAATGAACTATATAGAAATGGTATGTGGGTATATATACATTTTTCCTCCTTTTTTTAATTTAATTTTTTTTTAATTAGAGAAGTTGTAGGTTTTCAGAAAAATCATGCAAAAATTACATCATTCCCATATACCCCCTATTGTTGACACTTTGCTTTAGAATGGTACCTCTTAGTTTATATTAGGTATATTTTTTCCCTCATATACCACTCTATTATTAATACCTTGTATTAGTGTGGAATATTGGTTATAAATTATGAAAGAATATTTTCATACTTGCATTATTAACTATAGTCCATTGTTTATAATAGGTTCACTGTGTTATTCTAGTAACATATATATGACCTAAATTTCCTCTTTTAACCACATTCACATGTATAATTCAGTGCTGTTAATTACACTTAAAATAATGTGCTATTATCACCACCATCCATTTCCAAAACTTTGCAATCAACCTAAATAGAAATTCTGTATAAACTAACTCCCCATTCTCTACCCCCAACCCAGCACCACTGGTAACCAATGTTCTAGATTCCAACTCTATGAGTTTGCTTATTCAGATTATTTCATATCAGTGAGAGCATACAATATTTGTCCTTTTTTGTCTGGCTTATTTCACTCAGCATAATGTCTTCAAGGTTCATCCAAGTTGTCGTGTGTATCAGGACTTCATTCCTTTTTATGGCTGAATAATACTCCATTGTATGTATACACCACATTTTCTTTATCCATTCACTGGTTGATGGACACTTGGGTTGCTTCCATCTTTTGGCATTTGTGAATAATGCCTCTATGAACATCAGTGTACAAATATCTGTTTGAGTCTCTGCTTTTAATTCTTTTGGGTATATACCTAATAGAGGGATTGCTGGGTCCTATGGTAATTTTCTACTAAGCTTTCTGAAGAATGGCTGAACTGTCTTCCACAGCAATTGCACCATTTTGCATTGTCACTTCTCCACATCTCTCCAGCACTTTCAATTTTCTGTTCTTTTAATAGTAGCCATTCCATCTCTTGCATTGGCTCTAGCCCAGGGCTGCGGAGTGGCATGGGAAGGCCTTTGGACTGACTGACATTCCCCAGAGCTGGGCACTGGGCCTGACCACATGAAGGGCCCTGCGTATATCACCCAGCAGTTGCGTGGAGCTGGTTTCTGACTACAACGGCTTGCCTCTATATTCCTTAAGACCCAGCGTTCAAAGTGCCATTTTCTGCCTGAGGCTTATTAGTAAATGCTTGCATTTATGGAGTTCCTACTTTCGGCCTGGTGGTTCACTTACAAGAGCTCACCATTTTCCCTGCCAGGAATTCTGATGCCTGTTGATCTCAGTGATTGTACTGTGAACGTAATTGGCTAACCCAGGAGAACCCAAGTACTAGCTAGTATCATGGAATCCTGTCTGCAATCAAGACCCACCAACTGCCTTGCCCAGCAAGTCTTAAAGTTCGTAAAACAAGCTGTTGAGGAGTAGCTTGGAAAAAAAGATTGTTCCACCCTTGTCTCTGCCCACTCACCTCTAAGGGTGTCAGGAAGAAGATAGTGTGTTTTAGTGGCCTGGCTTCTGTCAGCTCACTGAACCCAGGCCAGAGCAGCTCAGAATCCCAGCCTTATCCCACCTTCTCTGAGGTCTGAATCTGAAGCGGGGCATCCATGCTGAAGGTCATCTTCAGCCAGTCAGGATTCTAAATCCCAGTTGTGAGCTGGAAAGCACGTGTATCTTGCCAGGTAACAGAGGTGACATCACCAAAAACCACCTTTCAGCTTCCCCGTCCTTAGAGCTGCCTCTGAATAAAGACAACCACATTTTATTGAACACATGTTGAGACTCTGACTTTGTGCTAAGCATTTTACAGCCTTTATTAGACTTAAATCTCTCAAGATTCCTACAAAGCATTCTTGTACTCATTTTCCAGATAAGGAAAATGAAGCTCAGAAAAATTGAGTGACTTTTCCAAAATCACACAGCTTGCAACAGGCAGAACTGGAATTTAAACCTAGATCAAGCCGACTCCATGGTGCACATTTAACACCACACTGTTGCTTTCCTATTTGGGACTGTTCCAACCTAGCAAACAAGTCCCTTTAGAGCAGGGGTTCTTATCCTTTTTTGTTCCACGGACCCCTTTGCCAGTCAGTTGAAAACCATGGACCCTATACTAAGTCAACACTATACTGTGTATTATTTAATAAATATATCACACCCTTACCAAAACGTCCCCACAAGAATAATGTTTTTTGTTTTTGACATTCAGTTCAAGCTCACGGACCCCTTAAGAACCCCTGCTTTAGAAAAACCCAACCCTCTGCCTAAGAAAGCTCTTAGAATACCTCAAAAAGTTTCCTTTTGGCAAGAAAATAGAAAGCCTAGATCAGATTTGTGGTACTTCTGATTTTCAAGGTCCCTTAAGAGTGTAAAAATGATCGCAGTTTCAGTCTCATGTTTCCCTCCCTTGCTTGAAGCTGCCAAGTAGAAGGGGAGGGTGTGTGTGTGTGTGGTAGTTTTCCCAAGGAACATTCAGCTTTATCTTGTTTAGACAGGGGCCAGCCTCGACACGCCAAGGAGAGATTGTCAGCCCATTCAATTTACCCCTACAAATTGTACTGTGAATCCTGGCTCCGGCCTCCTTGTTCTTCCCCCTCCTGTAATCCCAGCTAGCCTCCATGCTGAAAGTGCCAGGCATCCATAGCTGTTTACTCACTCAAGTTCATTAGACATCTTCCTGCTCCCAGTCTCCTACAACCAGCGTTGAGGCTTTGTTGACCACTGGTCTCCAATTCTTGAGTGACACAGATATTCCCTACCTAGGGTACTGTTTGGTTTATGTTGAGGTTTGGGTGTCTGGAGGTAGGTTCCCAGCAGTGCTGGTGTTGATTGGCTGTTTAGACAGCAGGTGTACCTCTACAGGTGCAGCTGTTAACTCTTGACCTGCTGAGTAGCGCCGGTATGGGGGCGGGCTGGGTGGAGCTGACCAATTCCTTCCTTGGTGAGTGGGTGGAGGGTAGAGATGAGGGAGGAGGGAAGGAGAAAAAGTGTTGGAAAGAAGCAAGATAGCTACAGGAAAAGTACAGGGACAAACAGATACTTGTCTTAAAGGAAATCTCAATTCCTGTTTCTAATTAGTATCCTGGATTCCGGAATACGCCCCCTCCCCCCCCAAATTTGTTTGCACTCTTCTTCTCTACCTAGCATCAAACACTTCACAGAAATTGTGGGACATTCTCAAAGGAGCAAATTTTCCTCAGTTGGGTCTCTGTATAAGTTGCCTTTGTTTTTTTTGGTTTTTTTTTCAGCGCTTTCCCCTTAAGGTAATAGCTTATTCCTTATTAATCTTTTATAGTTACTCAAATGATTTCTTTTGTTTCTCACATTAACCCATTATGGTAGATGTTATTATCCCTCCATTCCCATGTCCCCTCATTCTCAACACACAGAAGTTACAGGTGAGGAAATAGAAGCCCCAGACGTAAAGCGACTTGCCAAAGGGTACAAGCTAGCGCCTTTCAGAGCCCAGATCTGAATCTTCGATCATCTCATTCCAAGTTTGGCTGTCCCTTGAACTAAAGTTGGTGGCCTCAATTCAACAAACATTCATTGAGCATGTGACGAACCTGCTCTGGGATTTGGGGAGACAGAGGCCATAAAGGCTGCTCTGGAGGAGTTTACAATCTGGGGCGTATGTGTCTGTCTTTGTGTCTTGGTGGCAGCAGGGTGGTGGGGCAGCCTCTTACTTGGCATGATACAGATCTGAATTGGGATGTGGGCAAACCCCATGCCTCTCTCTCTTTCTCTCTCTCTCTCTTTTTTCTACTTTACCAACTTTATTTTTTTAATTTTTTTAATTTTATTTTATTAAAAAAAATTTTTTTAACAGATACTTAGATTACATAAATGTTACACAAAAAATATAGGGATTCCCATATGCCCCACTCCTCACACCTCTCACACCCTCCCACATAAACAACATCCTTCATTAGTGTGGCACATTCACTGCAATTGATAGTGAGCATGGACCATAGTTCACATTGTAGTCTACACTCTCTCCCACACAGTTCTGCATGTTATGGGATGATATAAAATAGCCTATATCTGTTGTTGCATTGTCATTCAGGGCGATTCCCAAGCCCCGAAAAAGCCCCCATATTACAGTGGTTTTTCTCTCTCCCTGCCCCCAGAGCCTGCAGTGGCCACTGCCTCCACATCAATGTTGTAATTTCTTCCATTGCTAGAATCACAATATGTCTGTAGTAGAATACCAGTAAGTCCACTCTAGTCCATAGTTCATTCCCCAATCCTGAGGATTCTGGGATGGTGATACCCACTCCACCTCTAATTGAGAGGGGGCTTCGATCCCATACAGCAGATGGATAGGACTCTCTTGCTTGCAGTTGTAGGCTCTCTCCTTTCCTTAGTACGGTGGGTGTCAATCCTCACTTCCTTGTTAGTTGTTCTGGGTGAGTCCAACGAACTAGAGAGTAGGTGTTGCAACTCTGCTGAGGTTCTGGACCCAGCTGGCACCTGGACAGCCCAAAGATTCCAGTCTCTTGGACGTACACCTACAAACTCCAGCACCAAGTATAGGTTTAAATAGAAGGGACAGATGAGCTATATGTAGGGAAGCCATAGCTGAGTCCAACTCTGTCACTCTCAGGATCACAAACCCCAAAGTAGGGCCCACTGGCAAGGCACCAAACTCCAGAGTTATCTGCCCTGACCATAGGACCTGGGTGTCTCCAGAGCCCTCAGGAGCCCCACTATTTGGGGTAGTATACACTTTGGCAGTCTATGAGATCCTGCTGAGATGTGCCAAAGTGTTACCTCTGGAATGACCTCCTGAAAACACTTTGAAGTTTCTTAGCCATATAAACTCATTTGTCTTTACCTTATCCCCCTTTTATTCGAGGTCTTTTTCCAGTTGTATTGCTAGTTGGTGCTTGGTAGTAATCCCTTGGTGCCAGGGAGGCTCATCCCTGGGAATCATGTCCCATGCTGGGGTGAAGGTAATGCATTTATATGCTCAGTTTGGCTTAGAGAAGAGGCCACATTTGAGCAACAAGGAGGCTCTCAGGAGGCAACTCTTAGGTACCCCACAACACAAGTTTCAATTTCAAAAGCAAAGGCTCATAAGCATAGTTATCAATATCAAGGGCCCATCAATGAATCATCTTCTTTGGCCAGTCATTGCCCATGCACTTCGGGGACTGTTGCTGCTCCATTAGAGAATGTGGCAGAGCTCTCCAGGATGGGAGTTCAATATTCTCTGGGTTATTGTGTGAGTCTCCACCCACTGTGACAATGCCCCGTGAACATTTGAACATATTTATATACCTTATATGTATGCCCAGGTGAACTTCCTCCCATGTATACCCCATCACTGACACCCCACACCAATGATCCTCCCCTGCCCCAGTTGTAATCGTTCTGTGATCCAAAGTTTCTTCAAAATGAAGCCAATGAAATAGCCAAATACAATTAATAGGAAAATGAAATAATAATAGGTTTAAATATAGGAAATAAAATATATAAAATTTTTTTAAAAAACTAAAACTAAAATAAAATTAAAAGATTGAGATATTTAAAAATAATGAAAAATATTAAAAAAAATTTTTTTTTGACATTTTGCTTTTCATCACTGTAATATCTGTTGTCCTGTATGTACACTGACATTTTCTTCCATTTATTCCTCAGTGTCTTACTTTTTTTCATTTTGTTTTCAAAGGAGTTTTAGGTCACAGTAAAGTCACATACAGAATACAGAGGGCTCCCATATATCCAACATCCTCCCCCTTTCCCCCCTTTCCATATTAATACCTTTTTGTATGTGGATGGTACCTTTGTTACAACTGATATACAAATAGTGAAACATAGCTACTGACCATGGTCAATGGTTTACATTATGGTTTACATTTTAGACCGTACACTTTTATAAATTTTGATGATATTTAACATGGCCTGTGTCTATCATTGCAAGATCATGCAGATCACTTCCATTTCCCACTAAATAAACCCTGTTCCATCTATTCTATTCCTCCCTCCCCTTCCCCTCGGGTCCCACGGCGACCCCCCCGGCTTCACTCCTTGGACGACAAGATTCCTAGTTACTTGCAACAACACTGAAGTATTGACACACTGGTTTGTCCTCCCCTATTAGGAACTGCCCATGCTCTCGAGAGACTCCTGCCCCTCTGTTTGAGAACATATCAGTCCTCTCCAGAATGGGAGTCCAACTCCTTCTCGCTCATTATTTGGGTCTCTACCCACTCCCATGCCTCTCTTGACAATTCAGAAGGGTTAAAAAAGTTGAAGTCCACCACCTCTGAAACCGTAGCTGCCTGGTCATTTCACAAAAAGTGCTTTGTTCCACATTGGGAACGCAGGAGAAATCAGATACCTGTTAGACTAAGTAATTGTAGAATAATTGCCGTGAGCTCTCTTCTATAAAGAACAAGATTGGGGGGGGGCGGATGTGGCTCAAATGGTTGGGCATCCGTCTGCCATATGGAGGGACCTGGGTTCGATCCCCGGGACCTCCCGGTAAAATAAAAAATATATATATAGAAGGCGCATGGGCTGCCAGGCTCTGTGTGCCCATGAGCTGCCAGGCCCCGGGAGCCATACAGCAAGATGATACATCACAGGAGAGAGACGCAGGGGAGAGACAAGACGAGATGCTCCGAAAGCTCTGAAAACCAGGAACCGAGGTGGCGCAGGTGGCAGAACACCTCTCTCTCCTACATCGAAGTTCTCCAGGATCGAATCCTGGCGAAGACTGGAGGAGGAGGGTGAGAAGAGATGGCAGGAAACAGACACAGAGAATTGCCCAGTGAATGGACACAAAACAGCAAATGGGGAAAGGGGGGTTTAAAATGGACAAAGTAAATTAAAAAAATAAATCTTTAAAAAAAAAAGAACAAGATTGGTAAACCCAGACAATCCACAAACACAAACAGGAGAATGCTGGAACTTTTTTCAGCACTTCTGCCAGGATTAATTAGAAATTTAAGCCAAAGACCTTGGTATCTTCTCTTCCCCCAACCCCTCTTCCCTTTTTGCAAATTATCTCTTTGCTGTGTTTTCCCAAGAGCCTTACCTTGGCCCACTCTTTTCTCTTTCTGAGGAAGGCGGGGTTGCAACCACTCCTGCCAATTTGTTGGAGGCTTTCAGGGTTAAGTCAAAATCCAAAGGAGCCCTCTTGTGGTAAGCTCAGGTCTATGGATAGGGGCTACTGACTATGAGAATTTTGAGGTTGGTTTCTCACTGGAGGCCATGTTGGAGCCAGTCTAAGGGTACCTGAAAAATAATAGTAAGCAATAATATAAATTCTAATAAAGTTACCTACTTAGAGCAGCCCTCTCCAGTCACCCTTGCTAAAGTAGTCATTCAGTCGCTTTGTATCACACCACTTTATTTTTGTTCTGTGCAAAGCCTTTGATATTTTAAAATGAATTGTTTATTGTATTAATGTCCCTTCCTCTGGAATGTGAACTCCATAAACACAAAGACTATGAAGTATCTGGCATATAGTAGGTGCCTAATATACGCATGCATCAGGCATTTTGCTAAGCCTTTATCTCCATTATCGTACTTAATCCTTACAAAACCCTGTGAGAGAGGCACTTTCATCATCCACATTTTATAATGAAGAAACTGAGGTACAAAGAGAATAAGTAAACTACTCAAGCTGCACAACTAGACAGAGGTAGAGATACAGCAGGGATATGATACAAGAGTATAGCCCGGAGGCCCAGTCACTTCCCAGAGGTGTTGGTGGCAGGAGGCCCATTTGTTGCCCACTGTAACTGCAAAGCTTCCTGCAAACCAAGAATATGGCACACTTCTTTGTGTGTACATATCTACCTGCCTCCTTGAAGGCTGTGGAGTTTCTGTCAGCTGTGTTATGCCCACACAGGTGAAGAGCTGTTGGGGTGACAACACTGGCTGGGCTTGAGGAGGCTGTGATTCCATGTGGTATGTCTGTGCTCATTGGGCCCTTTTCAGTGGGCTGTCTTCCTCTACCTCTGGGGATTGCCTCTGTAGTCACCCATTCCCATCTGCAAAGATCAGCAGAGGCCCCAATCAGGGGGTGTAGGATTTCTATGTCTCCATATACTGGAAGATCCCAGAAGGGGCCCTGTGGTGGAATGGAGGAACTGGTGGTCTGGGATAGGTGAGGAGGGACAGCATGAGCCATTTTGCAGCATCCCCAGGGCTCTCCAACAGGAGTCATTCCTCCCAGTCAGGAAGTACAGGCTGTTCCAGGCCTTCATCTGATGACCCAGCAAATACCAAGATTTTAGAGAAGCACTACCCAAGCTTTGCTCCCATACCCTTGCTGCTCCTATGTAGCATGGACAATATTCAGGGCTAGGCTGGACTGCCACCTTTCCCCTTCTTAAATTGGCTCAGTTCTTGGGTTGCCTGGCTAAGATTAAAAACAGACACCAGGAAGAACTTCTAGATCATCCAATCATATGTAACATAATTATATTCATAATAATAACAGTAAATAATGATGGCTGCTCTTTAGTGCTTGTACATTGCAAGCACTATGCTAGGAGTTTTATCTATATTATTTGCTAGTATTGCTCTGAGACTGAAAGATTTGGGTTCAAATCTCAGCCCAACCACTTACTAGCTATGTGATGTTGGGCAAGTGACAACGTTTTTGAGCCTCAGTTTTCTCATCTGTAAAATATATATATAAATAGTATCCCTCCTTGTAGGGTATATTGTGAAGATTAAATGAGATAATGCATGTGCAATGTTTGGTGAAATGCCTGGCACATAGCACTGAATAATTGTTAGCAATTTTTCTCATTTAGTGCTGTTGAGGAAGGACTAACCTCATTTTAAAAGTGGAAAAGCAAAACAAAACACAACTCAGGTTAATTTTGAACCAAGTCAAAAGCTAATATGTAAAGAATTGAAAGCAGAGTCTTAAACAGATATTTGCACACCGATGTACATAGTGGCATTATTCACAAATGCGAAAAGATGGAAGCAACCCAAGTGTCCATCAACCAGTGAATGGATAAAAATTAGTATATACACCCAAAGGAACATTATTCAGCTATAAAAAGGAATGAAGTTCTGATACGTGTGACAACTTGGATGAAACTTAAAGACATCATGTTGATTGAAATAATGAGACACAAAAGGACAAATATTGTATGGTCTCACTGATATGAAACAATTAGAACAAACAAACCCATAGAGTCAGAATCTAGAATATAGGTTACCAGGGGATGGTATGGGGATAGGGAAGAGGGAGGTAAGGCTTAATATAGAGTTCCTATTTGGAATGATAGAAATGTTTTGGTAATGGATGGTGGTGATGGTAGCACAACATTTTGAATGTAATTGTCAACACCGAAATATATACCTGAATGTGGTTAAAAGGGGAAATGTTAGGTTGTATATATTGTAATAGAATGATAATTAAAAAAAAAAAATCCATGGAATTGCACTACACAGTGAACCCTAAGTTAAACCATACAATTATAAAAATATGCTTTTATCAGTTGTAACAAATGTATCATACCAGCGCAAGGTGTGTAATATAGAGAATCCTGTATTTTACGCATGATTGTTATGTAAATTCACATCTTACCTAATTAAAAAAATATTTTTTTCAAATAGCCATTCTAGTTCTTGTGAAATGGTATCTCATTATGGTTTTTTTATTTTATTTTATTTTTTATGTTTTAAAAGATGCTTAGATTACATAAGTGTTACATAAAAATTACAGGGACTCCTATGTTCCCCACCTCCGACACCTCCCACCTAGACATCTTTCATTAATGTGACATCACCTGCAATGGATATACACATCCTGGGGCTTTGCCACTAAGCATGGACCATAGTTCACATTGTAGACCATACTCTCTCCCACACAATTCTGCATGTTATATGCTGATGTAAAATGGCCTATATCTGTTGTTGTAATGTCACTCAGAATAATTCCCAAGTCCCAAAAAAGCCCCGATATTACAACTGCTTTTCTTTCTTCCTGCCCCAAAAGGTGGCCACTGGCTCCACCTCAGTGTTGTAATTTCTTCCATTGCTTGAATCACAATATGTCTACATCATTGTGGTTTTTATTTACGTTTCCCTGATAGCTAGTGATGTTGAGCATCTTTTCATGTGCTTTTTAGCCATTCTTATATCCTCTTTGGAGAAATATCTATTCAAGTCTTTTGCCCATTTTTTAATTGGGTTGTCTTTTTATTCTTGTTGTAGGATTTCTTTATATGTTCTAGATATTTAGCCCTTATTGGAAGTGTGGTTTCCAAAATATTTTCTTTCATTGAATGTATGTTGTCTTTTCACTTTTGTGATAAAGTCCTTTGATGCACAAAAGTTTTTAATTTTGATGAGGTCCCATTTATTTGTTTTTCCTTTTGTTGCTTGTATCTAAGAAATGATTACCTAACATCAGATCCTGAAGATGCTTCCCTACATTTTCCTCTAGGAGTTGTATAGTCCTGGTTCTTATATTTAGGTCTTTGATCCATTTTGAGTTACCTTTTGTATATGGTGTAAAATAGGGGTCCTCTTTCATTCTTTTGCATATGGATTTGCAGTTCTCCTAGCACCATCTGTTGAAGAGATTATTTTTTCCCAATCGAGTAGACTTGGGAGTCCTGTCAAAAATCACTTGGCCATAGATGAGTGATTCTTTTTCTGAACTCTCAATTCAGTTCCATTGGTTGATATATCTATCTTTGTACCAGTACCATGCTGCTTTGACCACTGTAGCTTTGTAATAAACTTTAAAGATTTATTTATTTTATTTTATTTTATTTATCCCCCCTTTGCTGCCCGTGCTGCTGTGTCCATTTGCTGCGTGTCTTCTCTGTGTCTGCTTATCTCCCCC
>JAQZBX010098280.1:0-11597 GCA_029593785.1 Cabassous unicinctus | reverse complement strand
TGGTAAACGGGGGCTCTATCCACTGAGCCACACCTGCTTCCCCTTATATGGGTTTTATATAATTTTTTTGCAACAGTCCTGTAAGTTTAAAATTATTTCATGTTAGAAATGTAAAAAATAGGGGAAGCGGATGTGGCTCAAGTGATTGAGCTACCGCCTACCACATGGGAGGTCCCGGGTTTGGTTCCTGGTGCCTCCTAAAGAAGACAAGCAAGACAGTGAGCTGACACAATGGGCAGGCATGGCAAGCTGATACAACAAGATGACACAACAGGGAGACACAAGGAGGAAAACATAAGGAGAGATCAACAAAGCAAGGAGTGGAGGTGGCTCAACAGATTAAATGCTTCACTCCCACATGGAAGGTCATGGGTTTGGTTCCCCGGCGCCTCTTAGAAAGAAGACCAGCACACAACAAACAGACACAGCAAATGCAAACAACAAGGGGGTGGGGAGAAATAAATAAATAAAATAAATCTTAAAAAAATAAAATAAAAATGTGAAAATAAAAGGTCACCTCCACAAGAGGCCTCCTTGTACCTTCCCTTCTAGAGTAGAAATATCCCCACCCTATCACTCTGTTTTGCATCCCTTGGCTCTGTTATTCCTAACATTTATGACTCTGTGGTGGTTTGGAGCTGTATATACCCCAGAAAAACATATTTTTAAACTTAATGCATTCCTGTGGGTGTGTACCCACTGATGACGTTACTTCAGCTAAGGTGTGGCCTAACTCAATCAGTATGGGTCTTTTTTCTTTTTTAATGGATTAACACTATTAAATCACATCTAATATTTGATACTACATGATTCAATACAGCTATATGGTACAATTATACAAAATGTGTTAACATCAAAGAATACAACCAAAATTAAGACAGCAAACAAAACCTATATAACTTTTTTTTTTTTTTACAGGAAAATACTTTTGAAGTATGAATGCAACTGCTCCTTCTTTTAAAGAAAATCTACTGCAAGCAAAGTTTTCAACCTCCAGAAAAATCACACGTAGTGTTACTAAGCATATCTCCCAAAAGTGTACAATATGCACACTTGGAAAATACTAATCCTATCACTGGAGTTCTTTATAAACAGAATGAAATTCAGATAGTGAGGCAGCGTTCTGAGTATAGCAGAGAGCTGTGTAAAATGACAGCTTCCCACCAGACTGAGAAGCATACGTCAGATCAAAGAAAGACTTGGGCAAGTCCAGCTCAGCAAGCAAGGGGGCTTATGTGGGGAAGCTTTTCCATGGTGGAAGATCTGAGCCTGCTCGTGGCCTAGAATCCTTGTCCTCGGCAGCGAGAGGAGAGCATGGCGCTTCCAAGGCTCACCGTCTGCGCTTGCCACAAAGCAAGGGGGTTCTTTTATATTACACGACTACTTGTGAATAGGGAGGGCACGTGAGGGAGGGTATGCTTTAAAAATGCAGTGCTCAGGACAAACAATGAAGGAAAGGACATTCACAGTGTTCCTCAGCAGGGCAGAAGTTATACTTTCATAACAAGTGTGTAAAATGGACATTTACATGCTTGTCAGTAGGGCTGAAGTTACATCTTTACAGTAATTACATAAGGGATCTATTGATAAGAAGGTGGTCAAGCAGTTCACAGAACAGATTATTCTCAGAGTTTCTGGAGAGAAGACTTAGCATACAATATTTATTTATCAGGTCACAAGCTCACAGAGAGTTATTTCTTAAGGCTTGCTGTGTGTATTAGTCAGTCAAAAGGGTGCTAACGTGAAATACCAGAAATGGGTTGGTCTTTATAAAGGGTATTTATTTGGGGTAGAAGTCCACAGTTACCAGGCCATAAAGTGTTAAGTTTCTTCTCTCACCACAGTCCACTGCCACGTGTTGGAGCAAGACAGCTGCCGGCGTTTGCCAGGGTTCAGGCTTCTTGGGTTCCTCTCTTCCTGGGGCTGTGTTTCTCTCCAGGCTTAGCTCCTATTTCCTCCACAAGGTCAGCTGTAGACTATCAGGCGAACAGCTCACTTCTCTTCTCTTGGGGCCTTCTCTCCACCATCAAAACTCCAACATCAAAACTGCTTCTCAAAAACTGCTGCAACTCTGTTCTTTGTGATGCCTTTTGTATTTTCTTCCCCCACCCACCAAGGGGTGGGGCTCAACGCCCTACTGACGTGGCCCAGTCAACGCCCTAATCATAACTTAATCATGCCCAGATTAACAGATCAGTTTACAAGCATGATCCAATTATATTTTTGGAATTCATAATTACATCAAATTGCCCAATGGCTACACTGTGTAACTATTAAGAAATGAGATGCTGCTGTGACTAGAAGGGGAAAGAACTGGAAGGGTTGTGGGAAAATAAGCAAAGCCATATATGTTACAGGGAGAAAGCCACAGAGGAAGCTGCCAGAAGCTGAACATCAGTGGAAGCTAGAAGAGAAGGTAGAGGCCAGGAGAGGCCGCCACGCACATTGCCATGTGACAGAGGAACCAAGGATCACCGACAGCCAGTCCCAGAATGCCAGTCTTTGGAAAAAAGGCAATGCCTTGGTGACACCTTGATTTGGACTTTATTCCAGCCTCAAAACCATGAGCTAACAAATTCCCATTGTTTAAGCCAACTCAGTGCATGGTCTTTGCTTGAGCAGCTAAAGAAACTAAAACAACACATTTTCAGTTTATTTATTATTCCTGGATTGCTCCTCTCTCTCTGTAATGAGAACAGAAGCTTTGTGCCTTCAGGGATTTGTCTGGCTTCTTTACCAGTGAGTCCCCAGCTCTTTTGCTTATCATCCCTGTGTCAAGTCACTTAATATTCCTGTACCTCCTTTTTCTGGTCTATAAAAGGGTATAATAATAATTCTTTTTAAAAAATAATAATTCTTATTTCAGAGTAAATCCATTCTCAAGTACTTAGAAAACAATGTCTGGCATATGTGCTCAAACATTAGCCATAATGATTTATTATCAGGTACTTAAAAAAAGTCTTCATTGAAGGAAATTATATTCCTGGACATAAAACTCCATTCATTCATTCAACAAATATTTATTGAGAACATACTATGTGTTAACTATAAAAGAGAGGCACATTAGGAATGTCAAATGGTGCAGCCATTGTGGAAAGCTATAGGGCAGTTCCTCAAAAAGTCAAATATGAAAATGCAAAGAAAAAAAAAAAAGTCAAATATGGAATGACCATGTGACCTGGCAATTCTAGTTCTTGATATGTACTCAAAGAAAGTGAAAACAGCGTCACAAAGAGTTACTTGTACACCAGAATTCATAGAAGTATTATTCACAATGGCCAAAAGGTGCCAGCTTCCCACATATGAGGTCCTGGTATAATCCCCGGCCCCTGGTATCTCAAACACACACACACACACACACACACACACAAATAAAGCCCCCCATTATTGTATAGGTGAGGAAAAGTGCATAGAAGAGAGTGAAACAAACAAACAGCACTTTGGCTTAAATAGGAAAATATAAAGGAAATTACAAAATATTTGTACCCAAACAGCGATATAACTCTACATATCAGAATTTGCGGGACATTAAAGCAGTATTTAGAGGGGCATACATAACATTAAATAAATTTATTAGGAAACAGGAAAGAATGAAAAGGATATGCATAAAACACAATGGGAGGGCCACCTGTTGAGTATGAGAGTATGGGAATAAAAGGGAATGTCAATAGACATTTATTTACTGCAGATTCAGGAGTCAGAAGACAAGTGGCCTGCTCTTTGCAGCACGATCCTAGATAAGTGACTTAACCTCGCTGAGACTCAGTTTCTACCTCTGTAAAATGGGGATAAAAATACCTACAATTAGGTGTTCAAAGCTCAGCCCTGTGCCTGGAATGTAGTAGGTATTTTATTCTACTGTAATTAAAATGACTGCAGGGAAGTGGATGTGGCTCAAGTGATTGGACTCCCATCTACCATATGGGAGGCCCAGGGTTCAGTTCCCAGGGCTTCCTGGTGAAAAGCGAGCTGGCCCACGTGGACAGCTTGCGCAGCAAGATGATGCAACAAAAAGAGACACAGAAGACAGACAACAAGAGATACAGGAGACCAGGGAGTTGAGGTGGTACAAGAGATTGAGCAGCCTGTCTCCACTCCAGAAGGTCCCAGGATCAGTTCCTGGTGCCGCCTAAAGAGAAGACAAGCAGACACAGAAGAACACACAGAGAACAGACAGTGAGTGAAAAACAATGGGGGTGGGGTGGGGAAGGAATAAATAAATAAATTTTTAAAAACAAAATGACTGCAGTATCATTACTTCAAGGCCCTTTATGAGTTGACCTTGATTTACATTCCCAGCCTTACGTCCCTGTATTTCCCTTCTGTCCCTTCCCCTGAGTCTACATTCCAGTCACACCCAATTACTTGTAGATTTTTTCCCCCTTCTTTCCTTGGCACATTCTTTGTGAAACAGCACAACATCATCATCAACAACAATGATGATAGTAAATAACATCTGTTGAGGGCCTGCCTTGTTCCAGGCAAAAGCCAAGTTCTTTACATCAGGGCCCCCTTTACTGTAAAGGGCCAGAGTATAAATATTTTCAGTTCTGCAGGCTGTATGGTCTCTGTTGTAACTACTCAACCCTGCCATTGTAGCATGAAAGCCTCCACAGGCAAAATGTAAACAAATGGTGTGTTCCAATAAAACTTTATTTATGGGAAGCGGATGTGGCTCAACCAGTTGGGCACCCGCCTACCACACGGGAGGCTCCGGGTTTGGGTCCCGCTGCCTCCTAAAAAGAAGACGAGGAGACGCTGCCCCCACTGCAACAAGCAGATGCCACAAAGCCAGCAAATGATGCAGCCTGCAGCAAGTGAATATGGCTCAGGCTGTTGGACACTCACCTCTCATGTGGGAGGTCCAGGTTCAGTTCCTGGTGCCTCCTGGAGAAGGTGAACAAGCCATAAGCAGACAGGCGAGAGAACCAGCTGGGGGGCGGGGGGATAAGTAAAAAAGAAAAATAAAGTAAATAAATAAATCTAAAAAAAAAAACCCACAAAAAACTTTATTTACAAAAAAAGGCAGTGGGCCAGATTTGACCCACGGGCCATAGTTTGCCAATTTCTGTTTGACGTGTTTTAACTCATCTCCTTGTGACAACCCTATAAGGCAAGAACCAGCATGGGGAAACAGAGACAGCACACTTGGCTCAAGTTCTCACCGTGGCCCCGCCCCTGTTTCCTCGTCTGTTGAATAGGGCGATCATTCTTATTTCCACACAGAGGGCTTCTCCCATCCATCGTTTTTCATTACATCCGCCTGTTTCTTCTTCATTGCATTTATCCCATCCTGGAATTATATTCTGTAGTTCTCTGCTTAGTTGCTAATTGCCTGACCCTCCAATTACAGTGGGATAAGCACTCAATAAATATCTGTGGAATATTTGCAGGGTTTTTGAGAAGATTCCTTAAAAGCCCCGGGCACAGAGTAGCTAGTACATCCCAAGGGAATCCCATACTATTCTTTTCTCCTTCCTGGGCTGTCTTCAGTGCAACTGTGAAGCTCACGATAATTAGTTATCATCCTGATATCCACTTTACCGCCCTCCACCTGCATTGAACAATTAGAGGCAAATGGCAGTTGAACCCCAGACAGAATAAGGAGAGAATCTGACCCGGGTTCCTTAGTCTGCCCCCATTACCTCATTTCGGGTATGTGTCCTGTCTCTGGGGATGTGACTGCAGAGCTGCCCACCTGTGGCTTCCCTGGGCAGGTGAGGTAGGAGCTGGTTTCATGCTGACTGCCCTGGCACCTGGCCATGTCTGTGAGGGTGGGCGATTCCTCTGGGCCAGAGCTGGAGGCCAAATTGAAATTTGCTGGTCTGGGAGGTGGGGGTGAGCATAGGAAGATGGTTTTGTCTGTGGGTCTGAACAGGGTCACCGTGTGGACAGAGTAGAGGCAGGGGTAATGGAGAGAGGAAAAGCTTTCTAGTACCCCCGAGCTGAGCTAAAAAATACCAATTGGCATTTCTTCCTACCTTGTGCACAGGTGGGGATGTGGAGATGAATTTCTTGGCTCAGCAGTGATTTGCTGAGCACATCCTCTGTGCCAGCTCTGAAACTGGGGGTTGGAGGGAGGGGTCAAAAAAGGCAGCTGCCTTTGTGCCCCTGGGGATCTCAACATTGTGTGCAGAAGACAGGGAACAAATTAGGATGATCTCAGTGCTCAGACAGAGGGGACTGTGGGAGGCCAGAGAGGGACCCTGATCCAGCCTGGGCACCAAGGGAGGCTTCCTGGAGGAGGGTGCAACTGGGGCAGCTTGTTGTAGTAAATCAGGCTTGGCTATCCTTATGAACTATGTGACTAAAGGAAAATTAAGTAACATCTCTGAACCTCAAACTTCCCAGCCATAATCCCTGATGGAATCTCTTGTGTGATGTGTTTGAAATTCTTAGGCAAAAGGGTCTTAAGCAGCTTGGTGATCTGATTTATAAAGGTGGACAAACTCTAGGTTGGCTCCCATGATCCCCACCTCCTGGTATCCCCCCCTTGTGTGATCCCCTGCCCTTGAGTGTGAGCAGGACCTGCATCTTGCTTCTAACCCATAAAATATGGTGAGGGTGATGGGATATATGTGAGTAGGTGTACATGATTATGTTACATGAGGTTGTAATATCTTACTAGGAGACTCTCTGTTTTCCTTGCTGGCTTGGAAGAAACAAGCTGTCATGTTGAGAGCTGTCCTAGGGAAAGGGTCATTTGGCAAGAAACTGAGGGCAGTCCCCAGCTGACCACCAACAAGAAGCTGAAACCCTCAGTCTGGCCACTTGCAAGAAACTGAACATTGCCACGTGAGCTTGGAAGTGGGTTCTTCCCCGGTTGAGTCTCAGATAAGAACTCAGCCCTATAATATTGTTACACAGCAATAGACAACTAATGCAAAGCTTACACCTGCTTTGGGCTGGAGAATGGATTGTAGAGGTGAGGGTGGAAGCAGGAAGACTTGGAAGAAATGAGTCCTGTGATGCTGATGAAGGTAGGGGCGATGGAAAGCAATGGGAAACTTTTGGTCAGTTGTGTTTTTTAATTTGTTTTCTTTCTTTTTAATTTTTATTTACAAACACTCTATATCCACCAGGCAAAACCACCTGCACCCCCATCCCCTGGTAACCTCCAATCTACTTTCTTTATCTGCAAATTTTGCTATTTCTACCTATCTCATTTAAGCGACATCATATAATATTTGTTCTTATGTGCCTTGCTTATTTCACGTATCATAATGTTTGTTTAGATTTAAACATGTTGCAGCACATTTGAGAACTTTGTTCCTTCTTATGGTTGAATAATATTCCTTTCTGTGTATGTCCCACATTTTGTTTATCCATTCATCTGAAGGACACCTGGGTGGTTTCTACCATTTGGCTATTGAGAAAAATACTTCTATGAATATTGCTGTACAAGTATTTTTTTGAGACCATGTTTTCCCTTTCTTTGGATATATACCTAGAAGTGGAATTGATGGGTCATATGATAATTCTTTATTTAACTTTTTAAATATAGACTTATTTAAATAATTGCCATATTGCTCTCTACGGTGGTTGCACCATTTTACATGCTCACCAGCAGCGCCCTAGAGTTCCAATTTAATTTCTCCACATCCTCTCCAACACTTATTTTCCCTTTTTTTTTTTAAATATCCACCCTTGTGGTATCCACTTGTTTTTTAAGGAAATTAATTTTTATTCATAGCCATCCAATGTAATTCTTAAAGCATGGGCTTGGGTGGAGTTTTCTCATGAAACTGATGTCTTGGGACAGAAAACACACCATTTGTCTCATTGGGTTTCTGTGAAATGAAGAAAATATGTGTTCAAAGCTTATCTCTACCTGGCACATAGTAGGTACTTTATTATTAATAAATTCACAAACTGAGCTTGTGAGACCAGGCTTCTGTACTTACAGGATCACACTGGCTTCTTGTTTTTTAGTATAATTGTAAAAATATTACACAAGCAATGCATATTCATCATGGAAAAAATAGAAATGCAAATAAAAGGAATAAAATTAAAAGCCATCTGTGATTTCCTGTTAACATTTCAATATAAATTTTCTGAGTTCCTATGTGTACCTACATTATATCTTTCTAACCAAAAATTGGGATAGGGGGACGGATGTGGCTCAAATGGTTGGGTGTCCCTCTCCCATATGGAGGGACCTGGAGTTCGATCCCCGGGACCTCCTGGTAAAATAAATAAATAAATAAAATAAAATAAAATAAAATAAAATAAAATAAAATAAAATACCTACCTTTCAAGGAATCTATATGCCAGGTAAATGGTAAATGAAAAAAAAAATTGGGATAATATTATTTTAACTGATTTTTAACTTACTTTTTTTCCACTTAGTTTTTTGTAAACATCTTTCCAAGACAACAAATATATTTTATCATAGCCTTTTCTATCATGACAATTTTTAAAAAACTTTTTTATTTTGGAAGAATTTTAAATTTACAGAAGAGTTTCAAAAGTAGTACAGAGTCTCCAGATATCCTCTCCCCAGCTTTCCCTAATGTTATAAATCTTATATAATGATAGCACATTTGTCAAAACTAAGAAATTGACATTGGAACATTACTACTAACTTAACTACAGACTTCATTCCGATTTCCCAAGTTTTTCTACTAATGTTCCATGATTCAGTCCAATATCCTATATGGGTATTCTATGGTCTCTTGTATTAATCCCCAGTTCTTGTACATTTAAGTTGTTCTGAATTATCCATTATTCTATATAATACTCTGATAACTAACCTGACACACATTTCTTCTCATACTTTCCCAATCATTATTTCTTAGTATGATTCTTTTCAAAATTGGAGTTTTGACAAACACATATAGTATGAAACTACCATAATAATCAAGATACAGAACTTTCCGTCACCCCCACAATTTCCATGTGCTGCTTGGTAGTCAAATCCTTCTATCCAAGCCCCTGGCAACCACTGATACATTCTTTCTGCCTTTCCCAGAACATCATATAAATGGAAGCATATAGTATTTAGCCTTTTGAGCCTGGCTCCTTTCACTCAGCAAAATGCATTTGAGATTCAAGCACATTGTTGCATGTACCAACAGTTCATTCCTTTTTGTTGTTGAGTAGTATTCCAGTGTGTGGTTGTACCACAGTTTGTCCATTTACCAGTTGAAGGACATTTGGACTATTTCCAGTTTTTGGCAATTATGAATAAAGCTGTTATAAATGTTGGCATATAGGTTTTTACATGAACATTGGTTTTTCATTTCTCTTGAGTGAATACCTATTGCTGGGTGATAGGGATGAATCTTTGGAAGATTTTCAGGGTAAAACGGTTTGCATGTTTTTATATATAGAATAAAAATTGACCTCAATTTTAATGAGATTCTCTCATTTTATTATATCACCTGGAGTATATGAGATTGCCCATTTCCCCATAACCTTACTCATCAGCATTGAGTATTACTGTGTTTGGCCAAACTGATAGGCAAAACAGCATCTCATTTCAATTTGCAAATATTTGATACCCAATAAGATTGATCTTTTTCCATGCATTTCTTGGCCATTTGTCTTTTAACTATTTCTTATGATTTCTAGTATTTTTTTTTTTACATATCAAGTGGCCTTTGGCAAATATATTTCAAATATTCTTTTCCAGTTTCTCTTTTCTGTTGAAACTTTTTGAAAATGGTGTTTGAGCCTCAGAAGTTTAAAAATTTTATCTAGTCAAGTTTATCAGTCTTTTACTTTATGATTTCTGCTTTAGTAAATATTAATCCTGTGTTTTCTTCTAGCAAAGTGCTGTTGCAGTCTTTTACTTTTAACTTTTTTATCCATCTGGAATTTATTTGGCTGCGTGGGGTGAAGTGAAGGTCAAACTTAATTGTTTTTTTCCAAATGATTAGTCAGTTGTCCCAAATCCATTTTTTGAATAAGCAGTCTTTTGCCCTCTGATTTGAAGTTCCTCAGTTACAAATACCAAATAATTGTTTATATTTTGATCTGTGTAAGGATTTCCTATTCTTTCCTATAAATCTATCTTTCTTCTTCTGTGTATCATAATGATATCTTCATAATATTGATCCTCCTCATCCAGGAACATTTATTTGTTTAGATTTTATATTCCTCAAAAATTTCAAAATTTCATTCATTTAACCCTTTACATTTATTGACAACTTTATTCCTAGATTATTCATATTTTTGGTTGCTATTATAAAATGGGCCATTTCCCCCATTATATTTTCAGATTATTGCTGGTCTGTAGGAAAGCTATTAATATTTACGTATTTATTTTGTACTCTGTTGCCTTTCTGAATTCTGATGAACTCTAATAGTTTTTCAGTTAGATTTTCTAGGGTGGATAAGATTTATCACCTATTAAAAAAAGATTATTAAAGATTTTTCCCTTAGTACATGTTCTTCTTATTTTTTCTTATTATACTGTGATAGCTAGACCATCCACATATTAAATGATAGGGAAAAAAGGAGTTCCTATTCTTTTCCTAGTTGTAACTAGAAAGCTTGTGTTTTCCTATTAAACATCATGGGCAGTTGAGACAGAATAATTTCTTACTAAGGGAATTTCATTTTTTCATATTTAATAATTACTAGCAATAGCTACCATTTATAAGATACTTGTGATTTGCCAGGTACTTTTCTATGCACTACACAGAGATGATTTCATTTAATTCTCTTGAATAGCCCCCTGAGGTAGGAGCTATTGTTATTCTTATTTATAAGGAAACTTAGGCGCAAAGAACCCAAGAAAAACCAATAAGTCGAAGAATCAGCATTAAACACAGGCAATAGATCTTGTGAGCCTGTGTTTAGCTATATGCTACACTATTCCCCAGACAATGAAACTATCCATCCTTTACTAGTTTACAGAATTTTTACATCAGGGATGGATAAATATTTTATCAAACAACTTTCTGATTTTTTTTGGAGATGAACATGTACTATTTTTTTTTTCACTACTGATCATTAGTTTTTTAAAAAGACTTATTTAAAAGATTTCAATAGAGTGCTAGTAAATGCAAGGGAAAATTCAGTCCTGATCTGTAACATTTGCCAGTTTCCGTGGTAAAAATACTCCCCCCATGACTGATTTCAAGCTACCAACGTGATGTCACAGAGTGAGGAGGTGGGAAGAGAAGCATATTGTTGTCTCTTGTGAGCCAGTATGATCCGGTTCCAGCACATGCTGCCAGCATTGACACATTCTTGCACTCCTGGCAAAAACCTCTATGGTCATTGTGAATTAGTATTTTAATACACACATATACCGTAGAGTATATATACTGTAGTATCACTCAACCACCCCAATGAGGTATGCAGAAGGATCTTGTATACAAGCACATTGATATTTCAGTAGCAAAAACATGAATTTTTACATGTCCTAAATAAATACTATTACTAGTTTGACATCATTTTGGGTCAAGTTGGTCACCAACTTAGTTTTGTCATCAAAGTTACTCCAAACATTTGGTCTGCAGAGATTTTTGGGTTTCGGAATTACAGGATGTTGGGGATTGAATCATGTGTTCCACAAGAGATATGTTCAATTCTTATTCACGTTCCTGTGGGTGTGAACTGATTTGTAAACAGAATTTTTGAATATG
>JAQZBX010098279.1:0-11598 GCA_029593785.1 Cabassous unicinctus | reverse complement strand
TGATTCAGCTTAATTTTGAACTTTAAAGTGACTTGTGTTTAACCAATCTGAATTTTTTCAGTTCTTTCTCATCTGTTTCTTACATTTTTCTCTTGCTGACTTCATAGAATCAAAGATGCCATTGCTACTGTAAGCTGTGTAGGTTGTACTACCCATATTGCCTCAGGAACTGATGAAGCTTCTTCCACCTTTCTCCCCTGCCAGGGATAGGAATGGAGCTGAAATTGTGTACAGTAACCCAAGCCATGCAGGCCAAGACAATCTGTGTTGCCCAGAGAGATTTATGAAGTTTCATGCCTCTTTCTCCCATGCCTGGGGCAGGTACGGAGTCATAGGTATGGGCAGCAAACTAAGTTGTGAGGGTCAAAACTGACCGCAGTTGTCCAGGTAGACTGACAAAGCACTGACCGCCTCCTCTTCTGCCAGGTGAGTTGATGGAGCCTCAGGAGTGCCCAACAATTGAGTCCCTGTGGGCCAAAAGCACCTGCTGTTGCCTGGAAAGGCTTGGGAAACACTGCCCTTCTCCTATTCTATCAGGGGGCTGGGGATGGAGCCACAAGTGTCCAACAATCCAGTCTGTGTGGTGTGAAAGTGCCCGCAGTTGCCCATAGAGGTTAAGTGGGTTTTTATCTTATTGGTAAGTAGGGATGGAGCCACAAGTGCCAACAACCCAGTCTGTGAAGGCCAAAGCACCTGCAATTGCCCAGAGAGGCTGAGGAAACACACCTCCCACCATTCTTTTTTGGAGGACGGATGGAGTCACAGGTGTCTGACTATCCAGTCTGTGTGGGCCAAAAGCTACTACAGTTTCTTGGAAAGCCTGGACAGTGCAGGTTCCCTCTGATTGCTCCCCGCCAGAGGTGGGGCTGGTGCCCTGGCTAGGGCAGTAAACCAAACTGGGTGGAAGAAACCAGTCCCTACCATCACTGTGATTTTCAGTCAGTCCCCTTCCTCATGTCAGGGGTGGAGTTAAATTGGAGGCTTCCAATTTATGACTTGGACAGATTCAAATTTTAGCTGTTCTTAGGATTAGACTTTAGACAGCCAAATTTACTAATTAGTAGCTGAAGTCTGTGCATGCCCACCTCTTCCTCCCTCATTTTTGGGAAATGAAGCTTCCAAATCCTGACAGGGAATAGATTCTGAGGCAGCTTGCGGTGCCAGTGGGGGATGGGCACCAGTCTCCACAGCATGGAGTGCTAAACTCATGAATCTTCACTGCAGATGAGCAGTCCAAGGTTGTTGCTCTTCTGGTCTCCTGCAACCCCAAAACAGGTGCTTTAGATAGCTCTGGGTGATTACTAACTGAACTGTAGGACAAGCTGACTCTTGGAGCTTCTTACACTGCCACCTTCTTGCCCCTCCTACAATGCCAAGGAATTTTGCTTTTATCTAAGTGCTATGAGACTCTAATAAAGGCTTTAAACTACAGAAATAAGATGATAAGAATTTTTCTTTGAGATGTCTCTAGCTGCAGAATTGAAAAAAAAAAAAATAGAAAGGAAAATGTGCCTATAATGGACAATTAGCCTAGTAAGAAGGCTATTTCATGGTTCAGGTAAGAGATGGATAGTTGGATGGCAGTACTGGTGAATGGGTTTTGAAGTTCTAGTGGCATTCATCTTTTAAACATTAAATTCTATGTTTAGTCTATTTTTTATATCGCTTTACTTTATGTGATGGTTAATTTTATGTGTCAACCTAGCTAGGCTGTAGTGTCCAGTTGTTTGGTCAAACACTATCTTAGATGTTGCTGTGAAGGTATTTTGTAGATGTGATTACCTTTTATAATCAGTGGGCTTTAACTAAAGGACATTACCTTTGATAATGTGAGTGGACTTCATCCAATCAGTTGAACATATTAAGAGCAAAAAGCTGAGATTTACAGAGGAAGAAGAAATTCTGTGTCAAGACTAGAACATTGACTCCTCTCTTAGTTTCCAGCCTGCTGACCTAACCTACAGATTTTAGGCTTGCCATCCCCACAAATGTGTGTCAGTTCCCTAAAATAAGTCTCTCTCTATCTCTCCATATATATATATGTTGCTGTATGTACCACAGAAAAAACATGTTTTAAACTTAATCCATTCCTGTGGGTGTGCGCCCATGGTAAATAGGAGATTTTGATGAAATTACTTCAGTTAAGGTGTGTCCCACCTCAGTCATGCTGGGTCTTATTCCTATTACTGGAGTTCTTTATATGCAGAATGAAATTCAGACAGAGAAAGAGAGAAAGCTATAGGAAGCAGAAGCTCAAATTCATCAGAAACCAGAAGAGAACTGAGTGGCCAAGAGAGGTCACCATGTGTATTGCCATGCGGCCGAGGAGCCAAGGACCAAGGATCACTGGCAACTAGCCCCAGAATACCAGTCTCTGGGAAGGAAGCATCACCTTGAGAATGCCTAGATTTAGACTTTCTCTTAGTCTCAAAACCATTGGCTAATAAATTTCCATTGTTTACACCAATGCATTGCATGCTATTTGCTCAAGCAGCCAAGAAAACTAAAATATATACATACACACACACACTTACACATATATCCTATTGATTCTGTTTCTCTGGAGAACTCTGACTGATACACTTTAGTAAATATTAAGATTTAGAGTGACTTTTAACTGGTATTTATTTAATATAACTTGTCCTTGAGAATTTAGGTGGATTTAGGATTTAGGACTGTACTGAAAAATAAAACTTTGGAATCTGCTTTAAAATGTTGTCTAAATTTCTTGTGCTACCTAACCCCACTTATAAAAGAAAGGAGCACTGTGATGGTGATGTGAAGTTCATGTGTCAACTTGGCAAGGTGATGCGTCGAGTTGTTTGGTCAAGGAAGAACTGGTGTGATGGTTACTCTGAGGACATTTCATAGACTTAAATCATCAGTAAGTTGATTGCATCTATGGCTGATTACATCTACAATCAACTGAGGAGATTGCCTTCAACAAACAGAAGAAATTTCATCCAATCAGTTGAAGGCTTTAAAAGGAGATGTGATGATTTCGGCAGTCAGAAAGAATTTCCATCTCTACTTCAGCCAGCTAGCTTCTCCTGGGGAATTTGGACTTGCTTATCCCTACAAATGCATGAGCCAATTCCTATTTTTAAAATCTTCATAATATGTACAAATATATATCTTCTATATCTCCTGTCTGTTTTGTTTCCCTAGGTAACTCTAACTAATACAAACACAAGCCAATTTTCACATTTTAATGAAACTTAAACTTCAATCTAGTTTTTTGTTGCCAAGTCCTTTATAATTTTCAGTCAGTGCAACTCTAAATTATAATACAAAAATTATTAGATAGACCTTAAATGGACAGCTAGAAGACATTAGATTGCAATTTCATATAATTGACCTTCTTGAAAGGTTAGTTGCACTAATAAATCTTCAATTTTAAGCAAAAGCATTTTATAAACTCTTATATAAAGGTTTAAATGACAAAAATTTCTTTACCTTTCCCTCAAATATAGAACATGCAGTATTAATAAAATTCTTATCGGAGCAGAAACCATAATTAAACATAAATTCCTAATTTTAAAAAGGTACAAGCAAAACTAAACTTTGGAAAAATGTAATTTAACTTTTAAATTCATGGCTCCCACTACTAAAGGTGATCTTTATCAGTGTTCTATGACTTTGGTAAAAAAAAAAACTAGCTATTTAGCAAATCTGATGCATAAAATATTGGTCACTGTTGGGGTTTCAGAGGTGAATGAGGCCTGACACTCAACCTCAAGGATTTTATTTACCATATATTGTTGAGTTACTGATGATAGTTTATCCTTGCTGTGAATATCCACTCTTCAAATTCTCCTTCCTCTGGAAAGTGCTGAAATATTTTTACACTGACTAAAACTTTCTTCTAGGTATTATTATCATTTTGCTTAGGCTTTTTCAACGGTTATAAACTATCTAATTGTTTTTATGCAAATAAAATTTTTCTTTTGAGAAAAAATCTCAGAGATTTCACTAGGTAGAGAGCAATTAACTCCAACTGAGGAGACATATTAACAGTATCTTATAAAAAGGACCTTTGTCATAATAGCCTGTAAGATAGAATGAATATGCAAAGTTTTATGACTAAAAGTATTCTTTACAACATCATGGGTGTGTGTGTGTGTATGTGTGTGTGTTTTAATTTTAGGTAGATTGATTTTTAAAGTTGACTTTTATGACATCACCTCACATTAATTAGGAAAGTTGCATTTCTCAGTGTTCATTTTTTGCAGAACTTTAGAGACAACTGGTGACTTTGCAACTGCTCAGTATTATACTAGTATACTATTTAATAATTCATATCAACTTTGTACTTTTTTCTTTCTTCATTTATTCATATATTATATATTTTGACATGAAAACATAGGGAAAAAATTTGATGCTAACAAAAGTACAATACAGGTCTTGTGACAAGTGATGATTATTGATTCTTGCTAACTTTTCTTTAGCTTTAATGAAAGTTTACTATGTACGTGGCCCTGTGCCAAGTAATTTTCTTAAAAACTATTTTTATTGAATACTATAAATTAGAGCCTGTGGCTTCTTACTTACCATCACCTGTTCCTTCTCTCCCTGGGGCTATGCATCTGGCAGCACAAATAAGTTGAGAAACCACTTGTGGAGCCAGAGATTCATAGAGGGAGTATTGGGAGAACACAATCTTTTCCCTACACCACACTGCCCATCAGCCCCAGCAGGTTGTATTATGTGTTTTTTTTTCTGTGTAAACTCAGGACCTGAAATTATTTTCTAGGATCATCTCACCTAAAATACAAAAAAGAACAAAAAAAATTTGATTCAAAGTTTTTCAATTCACCAGAAAAGTGGTTTTCTTTTTTTTTTTTTTTTGGCAATTTCCATTTTCTCTTGGCCTATAATATCAATATCTTCTTATCACACTATTTTTTCACCATGAGCCATATTTCTTTCCTTAACTCTTATAATAAAATGCTCAGCTGGTTTTGAAATATGTCAGCATTTTATTATTTAACATGAGGCTTAATTTTAAAAGAGAAAGCATTTATCCTCCAAATTTTCAGATACAAGATAGCATGCTGAGTACTCAATGATTAATTATATGAGGTCAGAGTACATCTTATTGTATTAGTCAGCCAAAGGAGTGCTGATGCAAAATACCAGAAATCTGTTGGCTTTTATAAAGGATATTTATTTGGGATAGAAGCTTACAGTTCCAGGCCATAAAGCATAAGTTACTTCCCTCACCAAAGTCTATTGCTATGTGTTGGAGCAAGATGGCTGCCAACGTCTGTGAGAGTTCAGGCTTCTTGCGTTCCTCTCTTCCCGGGGCTTCTGTCTTGGCTCACCTGCTTTGCTACCTCCACAAGGCCAGCTGTAGACTATCAGAGGAATGCCTCCTCTCTCTTCCTGGAGCCTCTGCCATGTTTAATCGAGCCTTCTCTCTGTCCCTCTGTGTGCTTACTTCCCAGGCTCCAGCATTAAAACTCCAAACTCCCTTCTCTGTGGTGTGGTTTCTCTGTGTGTCCCTGCCCACCACAGGGGTGGGGACTCAATGTCCCACTGACATGGCCCAATTAAAGCCTTAATTATTATTTAATCAAGTAAAAGTGAAACCTCCGAATCCAATATAATCTAATATGCCCAGAGGGACAGATCAGTTTACAAACATAATCCAATATCTATTTTTGGAATTCATAAATAATATCAAACTGCTACATCTTATTTCCTGTTTGAACTCACTGGATCTATGAGAAGCATATAAGCATATAACAATTATAATTGCTTCTCTGATGCCTTATTAGTTAAAGCAGTTTAATCAAAAGAGGTGAGGAAACCTTACTCCCGTTATATCCATCTTGAATCCTCTTCTGAGTCAGGCTGGTTTACCTACATTCCTCCAGAGAACCCTGCTTTCAAGAGACCCCATCACTTTGTTCCTACTCCCCGTGCTTTTATTTATCGAAATCTATCCCTCATTCTGGTCTCAGTTTCAATGTCGCTTCTTTCTCAGAAGCTTTCCTATCTACTCTGGTTATATTAGCACAAGGGTCAGGTAGCTCCAAGCTAAAGTTACCTGTAAGGAGGCTTTATCCCTTTGCCGACCAAAGTAGCTGACGCCTGAATGACCAATGTCACAAGCGAGACAATGCCACTTGCTATAGTGGAGTTACTTGAATACAGAAAATTAATATATTTAAGTTATGAATGTGATTGGGTTTAAGGATGTATTTTCAGATGTTTCATGGACTATTTGTGCATGATCACTGCACATCAATGCCTTGTTTTAGCTCCATAAAAGAGAGGTTCTCTTACATTCCCTAAAGGCAAATTGTCACATCTGAGGTACTCTGATAATTGAATTATTGCCATTCCTGTGACCAGTCAATGTGGAAGTATTTCCAGTCTGTTAGATCTCAGGAGTACACATCTTCTTACATACACACACACACATACAAAGGTATGTATATGCATGATAGTATGGTGTCTTACTTAGAATTGGGAAAGTTGTAGCTCTTAATTTTCCATATCTGGTGAATCTGGTGACCTATCTTGTTGGACAGAAAATAACCTGTTCTTAGTATTATCTTAACATCTGGAAATTTTTCTGTATTAAGTCTGGAACATTGGGCTACATTTACTTCTTTTCACAATAATTATCTTTGGCATTTACAAGCCATACAATCCTTGGTGCATGGAAATTGAACTACATTGTAAGTCAAAGACTCTTGAGATCTATGTTCAGTTCTGACTTACTAATTGCATGATTTTGGCAAATAACTGTACATCTCTAATTCTTGATTTTCTTATCCACAAATTGATTTTTGCTGCAGCCACAGGGAAGTTACTTAAGTGAAATAATGCATGTGAATTATTCACTCATTTTATCACTTGGTCAGGATTTATTAGTGGCTTCCATTTGCAGGCAGTGTTCCAGATTCTCAAAAAACAGCACCGAATAAGACAAACGTCCTACCCCTCTTGAGCCTCGATGCTATACACTTGAAACTATTAAATGCTATACAAGGAACATATTACAAAAATTTCTATCATTATTACATGTTATTTATGTGAATATTTATGCAGTCCACTTGATTAAATTGCTGGTCCCACAGGGATAAGAAACATGCCTTAATTCTGTTATATCCTATGCAAACTATACACAGTGAGATAGTCAAGTATATATCATATTGAATTTTAAAAAAATAAAGAAAATACAGGAATGAAGTTAAGCAGTTTGTCGCCTTGTGGCTAGTCACAGAATAGGTTATGATTCTGAAATTTGATACATTTTCTGAAAGACCTATCATTTGCTTATTTAGTATCATAGCCTTACTAGTAGATCTAATGAAGATATTCCTATAAGGCAACTAGGCAGCTGAGTGGGGAAAAAAATTATCAACCTGAGAGTGAACTGGAACTATGATTTCTATCCATCTCAGTTAAGCTCAACCTTAGATTCCCAAATTTTTATGTCAGGAATATTTTAATATGGGCATGATCTGATTCTCTGTTTCATGATGTTGTACTCATGTGCTTTCTGTTTGTTTGTTTCACCACGGGAGTTAATTATTTTTGGCCATTGAAATACTAGGATTGCTAGCAGGATTGGATTGCCTGAAGTCATTAAAAAATGGGATGAATTTTTTTTCCTTTAGGATATGCTTCAATCTAAAAAAAAAAAAATCTGTACCAAATATATTGATACAGTTAAGTAGTACTCAATGGTACTAAAGGTTTATGGTTACTTTGCTTTTATTTTTGTGCATGTGGTCAGTACCAATGACTGTATTATGGTTAGCACTTTAAATTACTTAAGACCAGTTGGAAATAATTCTCTTTCTCTATCTTATTCAACACTTGCCATTGCTGTCTCAACAACTGCAGTTGTTTTTTAAGCATAAGTAAATTATGAAGAATTTTGTAATAACAATATAATAATTTCAGTGGTAATTATTGATGGCTACCATATCTACTGCTCCATGTGGATTATCTCATCTTATTTTCACAAATATTAAGTAAACACTAATATTACCTTGACTCTAAAAGTGAGAAAACTGATGCTTAAACAGGTTGAGACTTGCTCCAGGTCACAGACATAGTACAAAGTAGAAGCAGGATAAATATAAAAGTGCTAAAGGTTTTCTGCTCCCATTCCAAAACATGTCCTAAATGAAAAGTTCTAGTTTCTTTTCTCCTATGTATGCTCTCTTTATAGACTTAGAGTATGTTATAGCCAATTTTTATGAAAAGAAACTCTTTCACCCAATATATAAACCATTAACCTTCTAAAAAGCATAACTCTTTCTTCCTCCTAAATACTTTTCCAGAAGTCATTTTTTGATAAAGAAATGTTTTTTGAGGATTATGTGGGTAGTAGGCACAGCCACACAACTATTTACTGCTGTTAAGTAGTGTATCTCTTTTTAAAGAAACATTTTAGAAACATCATAAGATTACTTGTAATTTGATCTTTTACCCCATTGGAAAAAGTTTAGCCCGATAAGCTTAATAAAAACACTTGACTACTGACATTTCATACTGCTATGAGTCAATGACAGCAGTAATAGTCTTGACAGAGCCCATAATGAGTTGAGCTTGCTCCTCCAGCTTCTCGAAAACCTACCTAACACTGTTGGCTGCAATCATTCTGAAGTCCTTTCATTTTTCTGAACAATATCACAGTTGTATTTCTAATGCTTAAAACAATACCTGGTGTAGAGTGTGTAATAAATCCAGAAATAAAGGAAAGCACGAAGTAGGAAGGAAGGGAGGGAGAAAGGAAATGAAATAAAGAAAGGAGAAAGAAGGAACATGAATGCATTTCACTTCTGTTTTTGTTTACTTCTACTACCAATAACTTGACATTCTCTATCCACGTGTTCTTGATATAGAAGGAAATGATAGACAACAAATGTCTATGCTATTGACGTAGTTTTTTTTTTAGAATGACAACTTCCTATGATCTAATTATTTTAGAAATAATGGGCATGGATTAGTTTATCTCTAAGTATTTTATTCAGTAGATAGTCTGTTTAGTCATTGAGCAGGATGCTTTGCAACTAGTTTATCTTGGAAGTTTCTCTATGACATTTTTTATGAGTGCTTTGAAATATATAACTGTTAAGAGTGCTTCAAGGGAGTGGATGTGGCTCAAGTGGTTGAGTGTATGCTTCCCACATGGGAGGTCCCGGGTTCAGTCTCTGGTGCCTCTTAAAAACAAAAACGAACAACAAGCAAACAAATGGAAAAATCAACTGAGGGGAGCCTATGTGGTTTGAGACCTGGCTTCCCATACACGAGGTCCCAGGTTCAATCCCAGGCTCTGGTACCTTAAAAAAAAAAAAGTGTTCTTTGAAACTTTTCAAGGTTATGATTATTGTAAGCATGAATTAATATATGTACCTGTACCACGGTTGCTAGTTGTCCATATATATGAAAAGACATAGAATTGTTTTCTAATGGAAATTTTGGTCTTTGCATGTCATTCATTGAGCCAAGATGAGACATGAGAGTTAAGTAAATTTCATAATTTTTATAAAAGAATAAGAACACAAATTATTCTTTAAATTGAATGATTGTAAAACTTGTAGCTCTCCACTTAATAAACAATATGTATTATCCAGCATAGAACCGTGAATTTTCTAATTGTTGGTAAAATATTGTTTGCCAAAAATAATTTCTGACACATTGCCTAAGGATTTGAAATCTAACCACTCCTTTAGAAATTTTAATTATTTTTCCTTAGTTCAAGCCATTTCCTGAACTGTATTATGTTGATGTCTATTAGAATTGCTGTAACTGAATTGGTGAAATAGTACTGAGTGGCACTAAGGAACACATTAAGAAGTAGCTGGGTGAAATTTGCTCTTTTAGTTAAAGTGTGATTACTCTCAGAACTTAGTCACTACCACCAGTACTATATACATGGGAGAGATGTGAGTCAGGCCTCAGAACCTGTGAAAACTCCTGAGCTCTTGTTTGTTTTAGTCTCATAGATATTATTAATGCCATAATGGATTTTCTTTCCCTTTTTACAGTGTTTGCTAGTGAGTTCAGAGCTGCAACTTCAACCTAACTCTCAGCCCTTTTGGAGATAATTTTTGAGAACTAGCATTATGCTTGGTTTTATTTTATTTCCTGAAGCTTTATTTACCCTTCTTCCTAGTTATTTCATTTATTTAATCTCATCTTTTTGTCTTATATGTATTTTTCTGAACTGTTCCAATCCAGCTTGGAATGAACTGATATATAAATAAATAATATTGGAAAACACAGACTATTAGATTTCTCAAGTTATAATTAGATAACAATTGCATAATTACTAGAAATAAACAAGCAAAAAACATCAACTTGTTTCTTTGATTATTCCCTATAAATAATCACCTTTTAGCTCTATATTTACTTCATTTCTGTCTAGTCCATTACTTAAATAACACCATTTTACTTGTATAACTCACAGCCAAGAAGCTGAAAGTGAGACCTTGTAGAAAATTTGTCAGTGTTGATGCAGATGATTATACAATCATTTCAGCTCTCTTCCTTTATTGTTTTTCTGCATCTGTCTTTATGAGTTTGTCACACATTTTAAGTCCTAAGATTGCACATTTGGGTCTCAGCAGGTTTTGAGCCATAGTGAAAAAATGCTTATTATCGTCTGTGAATGTTCTTATTTTAATGCAGAAATACTGACTGGCCTTTTCTAATGGATACTTTCAGAAGGTTGCTTGATATTACACTGTGAGACAATTTTCTTTTTTAAACCTCCCCAGCAATTATCCTTAGCTATAGAATGACACTTCCTAGAAATCTGGGAAATTTGTTTTAAGGATTAGAAAAGAATCATTATTTAAATTTCAAATTTGTCTGATCTGCTCCTATAAAAAAGTAATACATGTTGATGACATTGAGCCCTCAGGAGCCCCAAAGTTTGAGATAATGTTTACTCAGGCAGTCAATGATATACTAATGAGAGGTGCATAAGCATAACCTCTGGAATATCCTCACAACTCACTTTGAAATCTCATAGCCATAAAATCTCATTTGTATTTACTATTTCACCCATTTGGTCAAGTCTTTTTCCAGATGCATTGCTAGTTGGCACTTGGTACTAATCCCTCAGTGCCAGGGAAGCTCATCCCCGAGAGTCATGTCTCATGCCAGCGGGAACGTGGTGTATTTGTATGCTGAGTTTGGCTCAGAGGGAGGCCACATTTGACGAACAAGGAGGTTTTCAGGAAGTAACTCTTAGGCAATATATAATACTAGGCTAAGTTTCAGTTTCACAAGAAAAGGTTCATAAGTACAATCATCAATACCATGGGCCTGGCATAATGGTCTGTCCTTCTTTGCTAGGCATTGCCCATGTACTCAGGGGATTCTTGCCACTTTATTAGAGAATGGAGCAGGGCTTCCCAGGATGGGAATTCAATATTCTTTAGGTTATTGTGTGGGTCTCCACCCACCGAGACAATGCCCCATGAACACTTGAACACATTCATATGCCTTAGAGGCATGCCCCAGGTTCACCTCTCCCCACACATCCCCCCCATCACCGACATCCTGCACCAGTGATCCTCCCCTGTCACAGTTGTGACCCTTCTGTGATCCAAAACCTCCCCC
>JAQZBX010098278.1:0-11599 GCA_029593785.1 Cabassous unicinctus | reverse complement strand
TTCAGTACTAGTGTACAAAAACATTACTGATTTTTGCATGTTGATCTTGTATCCTGCCACTATGCTGAACTCATTTATTAGTTCAAGTAGCTTTGTCATGGATCTTTCAGGATTTTCTAAGTACAGGATCGTGTCATCTGCAAACGGTGAGAGTTTTACTTCCTCTTTTCCTATTTGGATGCCTTTAATTTTTTTTTTTGTCTAATTGCCCTAGCTAGAACTTCTAGTACAATGTTGAATAAAAATGGTGACAGTGGGCATCCTTGTCTTGTTCCCGATCTTAGAGGGAAAGCTTTCAACCATTGAGTATGATGTTCGCTGTGGGTTTTTCATATATACCTTTTACCATATTGAGGAATTTTCCTTTTATTCCTATCTTTTGAAGTATTTTTATCAAAAAAGGATGCTGGATTTTGTCGAATGCCTTTTCTGTGTCTATTGAGATGATCATGTGGTTTTTTTTCTTCAATATGTTAATGTGTTGTATTATATTGATTGATTTTCTTATGTTGAACCAGCCTTGCATACCAGGAATAAATCCCACTTGGTCGTGATGTATAAGTCTTTTGTTAGGCTGTTGGATTCGATTTGCAAGTATTTTGTTGAGAATTTTTGCATCTGTGTTCATTAGAGAGATTGGTCTGTAATTTTCTTTTCTTGTGGAATCTTTATCTGGCTTTGGTATTAGGGTGATATTAGCTTCATAAAATATGTTGGGTAATTTTCCCTCCTCTTCAATTTTTTGGAAGGGTTTAAACAGGACTCGTGCTAATTCTTTTTGAAATGCTTGATAGATGAATGGTGTAATTAAATTCAGCAAGCGCTTGCTCAGTGCCTACTGTGTGCCAAGCAACATGCAGGGCAACAGAAATGGACAAAAAGACCATTGTGCAGGGAGCAGGTGTAGCTCAGTGGTTGAGCGCTTGCTTTGCATGTATGAGGTCCCAGGTTCAATACCTGGTACCTCCTTAAAAAAAAAAAAAAGTGCCATTGGGATAGAGCAGACCAAAAGAGGGCCTTGTTCTCAAGGAGCCTGGTCCAGGCAGGGAGGCAAGAGAAGGCAGATTCTTCTCTCTGTGGGCACAGGGCACCATAAGGTCCCTGGGGCAGAGCTTCAGTCCAGCCCTGGGTCTTGAATGAGCAGGAGTTGACCAAGGGTAAATGGGGTTTTGGGTCAGAAGGAGGGTGTTCCCTAGGAATCTTTTACAGAGGCTCCTCTGAGGTTCAAAAGTGCCTAGATTCCTTCCAGAATATTTCAGTTCAGATGATAAATTCTTCCAGATTTTTAAGTCAAGGTATAATGTATTTCAAAGCAAGACTTGCTCTTTCATCAAATCCAGACAGTCCTCACATTTATTACGAACAGATCCTTACCCCAAACTGCAGATGTTGTTACTGGACAAGATGACTGCTTCAGAAGCAGGCCCTGGCTTAAGGGGACCCGAGGAGGCAGTCCTGTGAGACCCCTGCTCATTTTTTAAAAAAAGAACTATACATATATATATTTTTTTGGAGGTACCAGGGATTGAACTTGGGACCTTGTACATGTGAAGCACACACTCAACCACTGAGCTACACCCGCTCCACGCCCCCACTCGAGTCTCACCTGCATGATGTCAACGGCCATTGCTTGGGTCTGGACGCCCTCCACGTTGCTCACCAGCCAGTGTACCACCTCGGCACTGATGAAGCAGCATGGTGAGAGGCCCTTCTGTTCTGAGAGCAGCTGGACTCCTGTCCTGAGTTCAAACACAGAGAGCAGGATGTGTGTGTCTGCACGTGGCACCCCCAGCAGACAGAAACAAGGAGAAAAGAGGGACTCCCCCTAAAGCATTTAATATCAAAAGTGAGGTCCCAATGAAGCAATTTCTCTACACTATTTCTAGCCCCAGAGAAATAGCCGCGACAGGAAAAGATAAGGTGTTTCAGGAGGTAAGGAGAAGGGAACTGACATTTAGAGATGACCCATACTAGTCAGACATTACACTGGGTACCTGACATCATGATTCCTTTTAATCCTTATAGCAGCCCTATGGCTTAACCATTCTTTTCAGTATTTTATGAACAAGGTGACAGAGGCTCAGAGAGGTCAGGTAACTTGTCCAAGGTCTCCTAGTTGGTGAGTGGCGGCATCAGAGTGAGAATCTGCCGTACCGCACTGCCTGAGAATCTTCCCAGCCCTGTACCCTCTCACATGACGGGCCACTTACGAAGGGTGCTTCATGGCCTCCAGAATCTCCGCTAGGGTGGAGGAGGACGTCAAGGAGCTTGCTGCCAGCTGCTGAGAGCTGCAACATAGAATGTCCGGTCAGCAAGGCAAGAGAGCACACACATGGTCAGAGAGCACACATCTTAGGAACAATCTCTACTTCTTAGAGAGCTGGATGCCAGGATGGCATTGACACTGAGGGTATTCAAACAAATGCTGGATGGCAACATCCTGGGCATATCTTACAGTGGGGTGAAGAGGGAGGTTTCCTACTTCCAAAGCGTATACATGTTCTGTTTTGTTTTAAGCAAATCAATTTTATTGATACATATTAATAAAGCATATAATCCATCCAAAGCATACAATCAGAGGTATTTTGTATCATCACATAGTTGTGCATTTATCACTTCAATCATTATTAGAGCATTTTCATTATTTCAATAATAATAATAATAATAATAATAACAATGTTTTTTGTGTTGTTTTTTTTTTTGAAAAGGAGATCCAGGCTCAGGATGGTGGAATAACCTTCAGGGCTCTGTTCCCCCACAGAAGCTTTGAACAACCAGCAAGGACTGTGAGAAACATGTTTCTCAGAGCTCCAGAACACAGTTAAAGGATTGCAGCAACAGAGCGATCATCGAATCAAGAAAAGGATATCTTAAAAGCAGTAGGGTCTGGTGGCATCCGGGTTGGTCCTTTCCCCATTCCCTCACCAGCTCAGGGTGGAAAAGGCCCACGATCCCAATATGGGTCCCTGGTCCCAGTTCCGGTGGAAGCAGAGTAACCCGCGTGTATACTGTGGGAGCATGGATGTCTGGCCAGTCTCTCTGGTGACAACCTGAGACACTGAACCAGGGTAATTGTCATGGGCTTCTTTTTTGTCCTAAGGCTTTTGCTCGATGTTGTGAATGAAAATATTTGATCCAAGGTCATTCCCATTTTTCATTGGTAAGATAATCTTTCAACAAAAGGTGTATACCATTCCTCACCTGCTCATGAACGACATGAAAGTCCCTGTTTTCCTGCATCCTGAGTATTATATTTTTCAACCTTGAATGGAACTCTCATACGGAAAAATACTGTTTTAATTTCTTTCATTGTGTTTGAATAAAATTCAGACGAAAGTTTAAAAAAAAAAAGGAATCTAAAGTAGTTTTGTGTTCAAACTTACTTTTACCCTATAAGCATCTCTCCTTTGAAAAATAATGTGCCTCAGGCCCAACCACTTCCAAAAAATCTCTCTGGAGTGCTCTGGCTTTATCAAGGGCCTTTCCCATGTTGTATCATTTAATTTTAAAAGAATTTCATTGTGGTAACATATAATTTGCCATTTGAAACTTTTTTTATTTTTATATTTTTTTGAGGTACCAGGGCCAGGGATTGAATCCGGGACCTTGTATGTGGGAAGGTGGCACTCAACCACTGAGCCACACTGGTTACCCTGAGTTGGTTTTTCTGTTTGTTTGCTGGTTTGCCTGTTTTTGTTTTTAGGAGGTACTAGGATTGAACCTGGGACCTCGTGCGTGGGAAGCAGGTGCTCAACCACTTGAGCTACATCCACTCCCTGAGCCATTTTTTTTTTGAGTGTACAATTCAGTGGCATTCATTACATTTACAATGTTGGGCTACACGTCATTTAATATTCACCAGAGAGCATGGGGTAATTTGGTAAGAGCACAGGGGACAGAATCCCAGTATCACCAGGTACAGGGCCGAGGGCTTTTCTTGGCTTTAGATTCCTCATCTGAAAAACAGGAACAAACTTCCCGTCTTTCAGTTGTTGTGAGGCTAATGTATGTAAAGCTCGGCACACAGGGCTGATACACACGCTGTCCAAAATGATAAACAATACAAAACATAATAGCAGTAATATCTGCCTGTTGAAACTCGGAGGGGTTAAAGGAACCAGTGAAGGTAAACTGGGAGGCATCAGAGTCCTGACCTGGATCCAGTTCTGCCTGACACGACAGACCAGACTTTTCTCTGCCCCAGTTCTTCCTCATTGGTATGAGGGTCCCTTAAAATATGCTTAGGGAGTGGATGTAGCTCAGTGGGTTGAGTACCTGCTTCCCATGTACGAGGTCCTGGGTTTAATCCCCAGTACCTCCTAAAAACAAAACGAAACAAAACAAAAAAACAAAAACATGCTTAATAGCAACTGAGCACAGATCACTGGACAGGGGATACACATGGTTGCCCACTATACCAAATGGAGCCGGTTCTGGGGCTTTTCCAGAAATTCCTCACGACCTCTGCCCACCCCCAAACCTCTCCCTTTTCCCAGTCCTGGCCTCCTCCTCCTGACTATTTGGAGGCCCCAGGACCCAGTGTAGTGTTTCAGAATCTCAGGATTAGAAAAAGCCTTTAAAGACCCAGGAAGTGAACTTCCTTCCAATGCTTGAATCCCTGCTATAGGAGTAGCGACACGAAGCTATCCCATCAGTGTGGACATCTTTGATGGTGCCAAACTCGGCTCCTTCCAATGCAGCTGTTTCCATGAGGCAGTACCAATTCCTGGTAAGTTCTTTATCATGAAATGGAATCTGTTCTCTGTAATTTCCAGTCGCTGGTCCTGATTCTACCTGCCATGTCATTTTTTATCTACTGCCTAAACAACCCCAGTTCCTCTTTAAAAAAAAAAAAAAGCAGAAGAAAATTAGCCCTTGTAAGCAATGGGGAGAAACAAACTCCCCTCCCATGCACTGGGCAGCCACCCCAATCTCCTCCACGGCCAGTCAGAAAGCCAGTCAGGACATGGGCCTGGGCAGAAGACAGAGACCAGAGAAGACCAGGCCTTCTTCCACTTCTCAACTGACCATCATCTTTATGGGCCCTAGCCAGAATGAGTGAGCACAGAGGAAACTAGGGTAGAACTTACAATGTTAAGGAAACTGAGGCACTGCTGGACAGGGGCCAGCCAGGTGAGAAGCCCCAGAGGGACCCTCTGCTCCTAGGTAAAGGGGTATTTGGAAAAGTCAAGTTTCTTAGACCATTTAGCCAAGGACTGCTTGATCAGGATCACGAGGCACCAAGAATGGACTCGGCAGAATTATTATAAAGCAAACAATGACAAGACAGAAATAGAAAAGAAGTTTCTCAGATTTGACAATGGCATTAAAAGCTGGGGTACTTGCTGAAGCAAATGAGGTATAAGAAGCTTCTTTTTCCTCTGGACACTCAGGAGTAGGAAAGAACAGCCATTTTTGGCCACTTGGCAACTCAGCAACTGGTGACTCAGCAAACACTGGCTGCAGGCCAACCTGTGCCAGGGTGCCATGTTGGACAAGACAGGGTTGGTCTGGGCCCCTTCCCTATGCCCCTTCTACATGTATCTGACACTTTTCTACATCTCCAAGGGAACCTCTTAGCTATCCTGTGAAGAAAGAGGAGCACAGATCATTAACCCCATCGTATGGGTGCTGGTAGGACTTGGCTTGCCCAAGGCCCCACGTATAATTCACGGCAGAGCCAGAACCCAGGGCTCAGCATTCCCAGCCATTGCAGCCCTTGCGATTAGACTGTCCCCACTTCCCAGGAACATGTGTTCAGCCGATCTGAATCTCACCTGCTGTCACTGGGGTTTGCAGAGGGGAGGCCCTGTTCCCCTGCATTCTGGGAGTTCCCAAAGGTCTGGCTGTTGCCTCTGTCCATGGATTGGCCAGTGCTTACCCCCAAACTGGTGCCGTCCAAGACAGGAGCAACTGTCTGGTCCACAGACACCTGTGGGAGATTTGAAAATTAATACTAAAAACAGAATCTTCAAAGCTATTTACATACATGGTTTTTTCCATCCCTTCTCTCATTCCCAATCTCAGTGGTCCCTGGTGATAGAGCTAAAGGAATCCAGAGACCACACCCAGCCTTGAGTGCTCCGTCCCCCATCAGAGCACCTGGGAAGCCCTGCACTGAGGCAGCCTGTTCACGGTAAGCCCCCAGGACCACAGAAATCACTCCAGCACCTGCCTCAAACCTCAAGATTTACACTAAGGAAAAATCTCCACAGAAAGAGTAAAGAAATCAGAATCCTTCCTTACAAGGATGGGAGGGGGAGAGAGACAACACATTTAGAGACGGCATCACGCAGGCATACTCCATTTGCCATGACTCACCCCTCTGCACCCGAATCCTCCTGCCCTGCTTCTGTCAGTAGTACAACCAGTCTTCAAATTACTCACGCTCAAGACCTTGGAGGCAGGAGAGTTCCCTTCTCCTTGAGGTTCTCAGCTCGAAAGAGGCCTAGTCCTGTAGCCTCTCCTCCATCAACTTACATTCATCTCGAAGCCAGGCTCACTCCCTACCCTAACTCAGGTCCATTCTACCTCCTGCTGGGGAAGGCTACAACCCTCTCCTAAATGGACCCCCTGACTTTAGCCTCACTCCCAAAAACGAAACACCTCCATTCTCATCTTCCTAAAGAACAGCTCCGATTCCATTGCTCCATTACTCTGAAATCTTGAGTCTCCCCACGAGCTAGGAATACTGAGAACCAACTCGCAGGGTACTGAGGATCATGCGCCACTTATCCGGACCTGTGTGTCCACTGCCCACTCCCATTCACCCACGTGTAGGTCTCCCGTCAAGTCACACCCTGCACGTTTAATATTGTCTAAGGGTCCCATCTCCCTGGGAGTCCCTTCCCCTATAACTACCTACTAAAGACCCATCAGTCCCGAAGGGCCATTTCAAACACAGCTTCCTTAGTAAAATATTTCCTGACTCATTCTGCCCCAGGCCCCAAGCAGAAACCATCTTTCTTTTGACTTTGCACCTTGATGACCCTCTCCTGGCAGCTGCTGGGTTCCAACTCATGTAATGGTGTTCCAGCTGTCTCATTCCCTTTATATGTCCCATAGGGCAGGATTATGACCTGCTCATGGAATCCCTGCAGCATCTGTCAATAGCTGCACCCTATAGAGTAGGCCAACAGCAAATATTTGGAGAGAATTACTAAGCCTTTTCTGAGCACTTCTGGAAAAATATAATGGCTGGTTTACAAATGTGATTATGGCTGAAAGGGGTGGTCTAGAGATGTAAAAATCAGTTGAAAGAAAGCTAGAGAACAATGTAGGGGCTGCATAACATAGTGAATCTGGGGGTGGATGAGGATTGTGGTTAATAGTACAAATACAAGAATGCTCTTCTATGAACTAGAACAAATGAACACCACTATTAGTGATACATGGGGAAAATACAATTAATGTAACTTTCAATATAGTTAACAGCAATATTGTAATATTCTTGCATCATTGGCAAAGAAGGCACTATTATATTAACACTAAGGGTCATAATAGGGGAGGTAAGGGAGTTTTTTCTTTTGAACCAAGGAAAACATTCAAAAATTTACTGAGGCCCCCTCTCAATCAGAAACAGAGTGGGCATCAACATCCCAAAATCCTCGAGAGAGAGGAATGAACAAACATAAGGGGGGAACGCAACTATGGACTAAAGTAAACTTATTATTATTTTAGCGATGCAAGAACTGGTAACATTAATATAAAGGCAACGGTGACCAGAGGTTCTAAGGGGAGGGAAGGAACAATAGGTGCAACATGGGGCATTTTTGGGACACTGGAATTGTCCTGCATGACATAGCAATGATGGATACAGATCATTATGCAGTCTGCCAAAACCTATAAAATTATGTGGCACAAAGTATAAACTATAATGTAAACTATAGACCATGGTTAGCAGCAATGCTTCAATATGTGTTCATCAATTGTAACAAATGTACCACACTAATGAAAGATTTTGTTAGTGTGAGGGGGGAGGGGTAGAGTTTATGGGAATCCTCCTATATTTTTGATGTAGCATTTATATAATCTAAAGCTTCTTTTAAAATAAAATTAAAATAATAAATAAATAAATAAAAATTTACTGAGGTGATGATTGTACAACTCTGTGATGAAAGTGAGAGCCACTGAGTGGACACTTTGGATGGATGGTACAAGGCATGGGACTGTATAACACAGTGAACCATGTGGTGGAAGATGGACTGTGGTTAACAGTACAAATATGAGAATGTTCTCTCATGAACTATAAGAAATGTACAATACTAATACATGGGGTTAATAATAGGGGGGGTGTGGAAAAAATATACCAAGTGTATGGTATGGACCATAGTCTGTGGTAATAGTCTGATGATGTTCTTTCATAATCTGTAGCAAATGTTCTACAACAATGTAAGGTGTTGTTGCAGGGATGTTGTATGGGATTTCTGCATATTATGCATGATTGTTTTATAAGCTCACAACTTCTCTAATAAAAAATTTATATTAAAAAAACTATTGGGAAGCAGATGTGGCTCAAGTGATTGAGCGCCTGCCTACCACATGAGAGGTCCCAGGTTTGGATCCCGGTGCCTCCTGGAGAAGACAAGCAAGACAGCAAGCTGGTGTGATGGGCAGGTGCAGCAAGCTGACACAACAGGATGATGCAACGAGACACAAAAAGGAAAGACAATGAGACACACAACAAAGCAGGGAGCTGAGGTGGCTCAAGAGATTGAGTGCCTCTCTCCCACACGGGAGGTCCCAGGTTTGGTTCCTGGTGCAACAGCAAATGGACACAGAAAGCAGACAGTGCAATGAGTGGGGGGAAGTAAATAAATAAATAAATAAATCTTAAAATAAAAAAAACTATTGACATTTTGGGGCAGACAAGTCTTTGTTTTAGGGAAGCTCTTGTATGCACTGTAAGATGTTAAGCAGCATCTCTGCCCTCTCCTCGCTAGATACCCATAACAGTGCCCCTACCAGTTGTAACAAATAAAAATTTCTCCAGATATAGAGCCAAATATCCCCTGGGGGGAGGGGGCAAAATCACCCTCCAGTTCTGAAAGAATCATTTTGCTCTCCTACAGCAGGCTCAGTGGTTTGCAAAAGGGACCACATGGACACCATAAATACACAGAGAAATTAAAAGAGAGGCAGCTTGCAATCACCCATCACTACCTGCCCCTAGCTGGAAAGGCTCGGGGACAAGTATGATGACGTAAAATTAAACTGAAGGAAGCTGACTGGACTAGACCAGCTCTTATGCACAAAACAGTATGTCTTAGGCAGACTGTGTGTAGCTCAGTGGTTAAGTGCCTGCTTCACATATATGAGGTCCCAGGTTCAATCCCTGGTACCTCCTTGGAATAAAAAAGAAAAAAAAATAGGTCTTAGGCACTGCCTTCTAGACCCTGAGAAACGCTCCTCCAGCTAAACTGAGGGCTATTGCAGGAAATTCACACGATCCCTGGTAGGGCTGTGGTTAAGGAGTTATCCTCTATGCCAGGGGTCAGCAAACATTTTGTAGAAAGGGCCCAATAGTAAATCTTTTAGGCTTTGTGGGCTATCCAGTCTCTGTGGCGCCTACTCAACTCCGCCATTCCAGAAAGAAAATAGCCAAAGACAAATGTGTAAACAAATGGATATGCCTGTGTTCCAACAAAACTTTATATGGGGAGCAGATATGGCTCAAGCGGTTGAGCGCCTGCTTCCAACATGGGAGGTCCATGTGCCTCCTAAAAAAAATAAAGGCAAACAACAAGCAAACAAACAGAAAAACCAACTCAGGAGAGCTGATGTGGCTCAGTGGTTGAGCACTGGCTTCCCACATACGAGGTCCCGGGTTCAATCCCTGGCCCCGGAAGCTCAAAAAAACAAAAACAAAACCAAAACAAGGACTTCCGGGAAGATGGCGGACTAGTAAGACACAGGAATCTCTTCTCCAGAAAAATAGCTAGAGGACAGGCTGAAACAGCCCAAAAAAAGATCTTCTAGGGTTTAGGAGAGCAGGTGAAGGCTGCACACCACCCAGAGGAGAGAGGGACAAAAGAGGGAAATCGCAATGACAGAACCATGAGTTGGAACCAGCAGCAGCGGCTGCTGCCAACACCCTCCCCCACACCAAAGACTCGTTAGAATTCTCAGGCCTCTGGGCCTGGGACTACAGACAAAGGGGGCTCCAGGGATCTACCACCCCAGGGAAGGGGAGAGAGAGGGACACAGCCTAAGGCTGACTCAGCTTCTGACCCGCAAATTTGGGCTGCGGTGCCCCATGGGCCCTTCCACACGGTGGTTTGCCCTGGGAGCCGGGGAAGGACTGGAGAAATTCAACCCTCACAATCTCCCTCTCTTCTAGCCTGGACTAATTGTAGAGGACTCCACAGGAGAGGGGAGAGAGAGCCTGGGGCTGACTCAGCTTTTGACTCACAGGTTTGGTCTGCTCTGTGTCAAGAGCCCTTGCAAGCCGGGTGGGGCTGCGCCATTGTTTGCCTTGGAGCCTGCAAGGGTCTAAAGATATACAAACCTCCCAATCTCCTTCTCTACCAACAGGGACTGATTGTTGAGGACTCAGAGGGGAGTGGAAAAGGGAGAAAAGGGAGGGAAAAAGGAGGGAGCTGCTAGAGAAGACTGGAGAACTGTCTCAGAAAGTTGGAATTACAAGGCTTTTAGCCTCCAGACAGGAAGCTCTATTAAATTGATCTGGTCTGTGTCACAACAAATACACTCCAACCAGGCACTGAATTGAGAGCTGCCAAAGAGCACCATCGCCTGGCAGATCAAGGAAGTGCACATAAGAAAATTAAAAATAAGTACGAGAAGCTTTTCCTGGCCTCTATAGCCTCCCTGCCCAAGGACCTAGGAAGTGAAGCTACAACCAACTACTGGGTCCAGTGTCCAGTTTTGGGCAACCAGCAAGACCATCCTAACAATCCAGGTCGAGCCAAAAATCAAAGAGCTGTGGTAACTCACAGCCTCCTGCCACTTAATCCCTATAAAAGAGTAAACTACATCCTAACCAGATGCCTAAACACCAGCAAAAAATTACAAGCCATACTAAGAAAATAGAAGACATGGCCCAAGAAAAGGAATACATCAAAGTCCCAGAAGAGATGCAGAATTTGAGAGAACTAATCAGCGAGATGAGCACAAATTTCCAAAATCAAATTAAGTTGAAAGACAATATAGTTAAAGACATAAATGACATCAAGAAGACATTGAGGGAAGCGGGTGTGGCTCAATGGATAGAGCCCCCGTTTACCATATGGGAGGCCCGGGTTCGCGTCCCGAGGCCTCCTTGTGAGGGCACGCTGGCCTGAGCGGTGCGGTGGGCTGATGCAGCAACCTCATGGCAGGAAGCGGGTGTGGCGCAATGGATAGAGCACCCGTATACCATATGAGAGGCCCCGGGTTCGCTTCCCGGCACCTCCTTGTGAGGGCAGGCCAGCTCGCGCGGCGCCGTGGGCTGATGCGGCAAGACCTCACAGCAAGGGGGAGATAAGCAGACGCGGAGAGGACATGCAGCGAATGGATACGCAGCGAATGGACACGGCAGCACAAGTAGCAAGGGGGGGATAAATAAAAAAAAAATTTAAAAAAATTAAAAAAAAAAAAAAAA
>JAQZBX010098277.1:0-11599 GCA_029593785.1 Cabassous unicinctus | reverse complement strand
CCCTCTAGGCTGGAAGCTCAGTGAGGCTCGCCGAGGTGAGCGAGGGCCGTGGTACAAGTGACACTCTGTTCTGTTCTGTTTTTAACAGTAAAGGAAAAATAATTACTGTTAGGAATGTTACATTCAATATGTTTTTTTTTTCTTTATTAGAGAAGTTGTGGGTTTACAGAATAATCATGCATAAGATACAGGGTTCCCATACACCACCCACCACTGACATTTTACATCATGTGGAAAATTTTTACAATTGAGGATAGCATATTTTATAATTGTACTATTAATTAAAGGCAGTGGATTATCTTAGGGTTCACTGTTTTGTATGGTAGTTCCGTGGATTTTTAAAAATTTTTATTCTTTTTACCATATGTACCATCTAACACTCCCCCTTCTAATCACATTCATATATATATCTGTTTTTCAGTGCTGTTAATTTAGTTCACAATGTTGTGCTACCATCACTACCATCCATTATCAAAACATTTCCCTTATTCCAAATAGGAACCTTGCACATGTTAAGCCTTAACTTCCCAGTCCCTATCCTCACCCCATCCCCTGGTAACCCATAAACTAGATTCTGACTCTATGAGCCTGCATATTCTAATTGTTTCATATCAGTGAGATCATACAATTATTGTCCTTTTGTGTCTGACATATGTCACTCAACATGAGGTCTTCAGGGTTCATCTGTGTTATCGCATGTAAAAGGACTTCATTCCTGTTTACAGCAGAATAATATTTCATTGCATGTATAGACCACATTTTATTTATTCATCCATCGGTTGATGGAAACTTAAGTTTCTTCCATCCTTTGGCAATTGTGAAAAATGTCACCATGAAAATCAGTGTGAAAATAACTGAGTCCCTGCTCTCGAATCTTTTGGGTATGTACCTAGTAGTAGGATTGCTGGGTCATATGGCAGTTCTGTACTTAGCTATCTAAGGATCCTCCACAGTGGCTGCACCATTCTACATTCCCACCAGCAGTGAATGAGTGATCCTATTTCTCCTCATCCTCTTCAACACTTGTTATTTTCCATATTTTTAATAGCAGTGATTCCAGTGGGTATGAAATGGTATCTCCTGTGGTTTGCATTTGCGTTTTCCTGGTGGCTAAGATATTGAGCATCTTTTCATGTACTTTCTGGGCATTTTTTAGATCTTCTTTGGAGAGAGATCTATTCAAGTCTTTTGCCCATTTTTCAGTTGGGGTTGTCTGTCATTTTGTTATTAAGCTGAAGGATTTCTTTATGTATTCTGTATATTAAATCTTTATTGGATATGTGGTTTCCAAATATTTTCTCCCATTGAGTAGGTTGTCTTTTCATTTTTATGACAAAGTCCTTAGAGGCACAAAAGTTTTTAATTTTTATGAGGTCCCATTTATCTGTTTTTCCTTTTATTGCTTGTGCTGTAGGTGTAAAGCCTAAGAAACACTGACTGACACAAGGTCCTGAAGATGCTTCCCTATGTTTTCTTCTAGGAGTTTGATAGTTCTGGCTCTCATATTAAGGTCTTTGATCCATTTTTAGTTGCTTTTTCTATATGGTGTGAGGTAGGGGTCCTCCATTTTTTTTTTTTTTTTTTTTGCAAATGGAGATCCAGTTTTCCCACCACCATTTGTTGAAGAGACTACTCTTTCTAAATTGAGTGGGACTTTGCCATCTTGTCAAAAAATCAGTTGGCCATAATTGTGAGCATTGCTTTCTGAGCTTTCAGTTCTATTTCGTTGGTCTATATGTCCTCGTGCCAATACCATGCTCTTTTGATAACTGTGGCTTTGTAATAAGTTTTAAGATCAAGAAGTGTGTGTCCTCCAACTTCATTCTTCCTTTTCAAAATAGCTTTAGCTATTCAGGGCCTCTTGCCCTTCCAATAAATTTGATGATTGGCTTTTTCATTTCTGCAAAGAAGGTTGTTGGGATTTTGATTGAGATTGCATTGAATCTATAAATTTCTTTATGTAGTATTGACCTCTTAATGATAGTCTTCCAATCCTTGAACAGGGAATGTCCTTCCATTTATTTAGGTCTTATTTAATTTCTTTTAGCAATGTTTTGTAGTTTTTCTATCTACAAGTCCTTTACATTCTTGGTTAGATTTTTTTCCCTAGATATTTGATTCTTTTAGTTGCTATTGTGAATGGAATTTTTTTTTCTTGATTTCTTCTTCTGATTGCTCATTGCTTATGTATAGAAGCTTTACTGATTTTGGGGTATTGACCTTGTACCCTGCCACTTTTCTGAATTCATTTATTAAGTCTAGGAGCTTTGTTGTGGATTTTTCAGGATTTTTCTGTATATAGGATCTTATCATCTGAAAATAGGGAAAGATTTACTTCTTTTACAATGTGGGTGCTTCTATTTCTTTTTCTTGCCTAATTGCTCTGGCAAGAACTTCCAGTACAGTGTTGAATAACAGTGGTGAGAGTGAGAATCTTTGTCGTGTTCCCGATCTTGGAGGGAAAGCTTTCAGTCTTTTATCTTTCCTTAGGATGTTAGCCTTGGGCCTTTCATAGATGTCCTTTTCCTGGTTGAAGACGTTTCCTTCTCTTCCTAGTGTTCTAAGTGTTTTTATCAAGAAAGGGTGCTGTATTTTGTCAAATGCCTATTTTACATCAATTGTGATGAATATATGTTTTTTTTCCCTTCATCCTGTTAACGTGGTGTTTTACAGTCATTGATTTTCTTGTGTTGAACTAACCTTGCATACCAGGGAGAAATCCCACTTGTTCATGATGTATAATTAATTTAATACACTGTTGGATTCGGTTTGATAGTATTGTATTGAGAGTTTTTGCATCTATATTCATAAGAGATTATTGGTCTATAGTTTTCTTGTGATATCCTTATCTGGCTTTGGTATTTGGGTGATGTTGGCCTTGTAGAATAAATTTAAAAATGTTACTTCCTCTTCAATCTTTTTAGAAGAGTTTGAACAGAATTGGAATTAAGTCTTTTTTGGAATGTTTGGTAGAATTCCCCTGTGAAAACTTCTGGTCCTGAGCTTTTCTTTTTTGGGAGGGTTTTGATTACCTAATCAATCTCTTTACCAGTCATTGGTTTGTTGAGATCATCTATTTCTTCTTGAGTCAATGTTGGGAGTGTGTGCAAGTCTAAGAATTTGTCCATTTCATCTAGGTTATCTAATTTATTGTCATACAGTTGTTCATAGTATTCTCTTATTTTTTATTTCAGAGGGTGAGTAGTAATATCCCCCTTTTCATTTCTGATTTTCGTTATTTGTAGCCTCTTATTTTTTATTTTTTATTTTTCTTTGTCAGTTAGCTAAGGGTTTGTCAATTTTACTGATCTTTTTCAAGTACCAACTTTTGGTTTTGTTGATTCTATTTTTGTTTGTTTGTTTTCTATTTCATTTATCTCCACTCTAATCTTTATTTCCTTCCTTCTGCTTACTTTGGGTTTAGTTTGCTCTTCTTTTTCTAGTTGTTTCAGTTTTGAAGTTAGGTCTTGGTTTTGAATTCTTTCTTCTTTTTTAATGTTGGCACAGAGAGATATACATTTCCCTCTCAGTGCTGCCTTCTCTGCATCCTCTAAATTTTGGTATGATGTATTTTTCATTTTCATTCATCTCAAAGTATTTCCTAATTTTGCTTCTGATTTCCTCTTTAACCTATTGGTTGTTTAATTTTTACATATTTGTGAATTTTCCATTTTACCCTATGTTATTTTTCGATTCATTCCAATCATTTGTGAATTTATCAATCAACTGAAATATTGATTTCAGTATTTATGAATTTATTGAGACTTGTTTTGTGTCCTAACATATGATCTATCCTTGAGAATGATACATGTGCACTAGGGAAGAATGTGTATTTTTTTTCCACTTGGGTGCAGTATTCTTTATATGTCTGTTATGTATAGTTGGTTTAGTGTATCATTCAAGTCCTGTACTTCTTTATTGATCTTCTAACTAGATGTTCTATCCATTATTGAGAGTAGTGTACTAAAGTCTCCTACTATTAATGTAGAACCGTCAATTTCTCCCTTCAAATCTGTCAGTATTTGCTTCATATATCTTGGGGCTCTGCTGTTGGGTGCATATATATTTATAATCGTTCTACTTTCTTGTTGAATTGTCCCCTTTATCCGTATATAATGACCATCTTTGTCCCTCATAACTGTTTTTTACTTAAAGTATCTTTTATCTGATATTAGTAGAGCTACTCCATCTTTCTTTTAGTTACTTCTTCCATGGAATACTTTTTTCCATCCTTTTTCACTTTCAACCTACTTGTGTCCTTGAGTTTTAGATGACTCTCTTGCTGATTGCATAAAGTTGGGTCATCCGTTTTTATCCATTCTGCCAATCTCTGCCTTTTAAGTGGACAGTTTAATTCATACATATTTAAAGGCACTACTAATAATAGAAGACTTTCGTCTACCATTTTGTTATTTAGCCTTTGTTTTATACCTTTTTTGTCCCTCGCTCCCGTTAATGCCTACTTTTATATTTGTTTCTTTGTGTTGTACCATAATTGAATGCCTTCTCACTTCTTTCTGGTTATGTTTTTCATCTGTTTTCCCTGTGGTTACCTTGGGGTTAAAACTTAATATCATATATATATATAAAACAATCATATTTGGTTGATACCAACTTAACTTCAATAGCATACACATATACTTTTCCTATACCCCTCTGTCCCCCCCACCATTTTTTGTACTTGTTACCACTTACATCTTTGTACGTTGTATGTCCACAAACATCGATTTAGACTTAACTTTTTACCATTAACATTTGAGCACTTGTAGAACGTAAGAATTGGACCAAATAATACAATAAAATAATACTGGCATTTTTAACTACCCAAATGGTTACCTTTACCACAGGTCTTAATTTCTTTCTCCTGCTTTGAACAACTGTCTAGTGTCCTTTCCTTTCACTCTGAAGAGCCCCCTTTAACATTGTTTATAGGGCAGGTCTAGTCATGATGAACTCCCTCCGCTTTTTTAAAATCTGAGAATGTCTGAATCTTCCCCTCATTTTTGAATGGGTCTCACCAGCTATAAAATTCTTGGCTGGCAGTTGTCTGCTTTCAGCGCTTTAAGTATTTCAACCCACTTCATTCTTGCCTGCATGGTTTCTGATGAGAAATTGGCACTCAATCTAATTGGGACTCCCCTTGTATGTAATAGATTGCTTTTCTCTTGCAGCTTTCAGAACTCGCTCCATGTCCTTTGAATTTGATGGTGTGATCAGTATGCAATGGGGTGTATTTTTCTTCATGTTTATCCTATTAGGTGTTCTCTGGGCTTAGATGTTTATAATCATATCTTTTGCTATGTGTGGGAAGTTCTCTATCATTATTTCATTAGTTCTCTATCATTATTTCATTAGTTCTTGTTTATTTTTGCCCCTCTCTCTCTTTCTTCTCCTTCTGGAATTCCCATAATGCATATATTGGTGTGCCTGGTGGTGCCCCATAGCTGTCTTAGGCTATTTCTGTTTTTAATAATTCTATTTTCTTTCTGCTCCTCAGCCTGACTCATTTCAAGTGTCTTGTCTTCAAATTCACTGAATCTTTCTTCTGTCAGCTACAATCTGCTCTTGAAACCTTCCTGGAAATTTTCATTTAAATTATTGTGGTTTTCAACTCTAGTACTTCCACTTGCTTCCTTCTTAAAATTGCTTTCTCTTTACTTTGACTGTCAGATTGCTCATACATTGTTTTCCTGATATTCTCTAGTTCTTTGTATTTTTCTCCATCTTCTTGAGCATTTTTAAGATCATTTTTTAGAAAGATTTGTTCAGTATGTCCACATTCTTATCTACTTTGGTGGTGTTTTCTGTATTTTTATTGTCTTTTTTGGATGGGCTGTTGTTTCCTGTATCTTTGTTTGTCTTGTACTCTTTTGTTGCACACTGTACCTTTTAATATTTTAAAATGTTAACTGTAGTTTTTCCCTGAGGTGTCTGTTTCTTGATTGTGTAACCAGGTAGAGGTTTTCTTGAGCTTCAGCCCTTCTATCAGGAAGGTCTGCCCAAGGCAAATGCACTGTGCAGGGTTTTCCCTGTCTTTCTGCGCTTCTGTCTTGTCCTGGGCTTTTGCTTGCTAGTTGTTTTGGTTTCCCCCTGTTTACAGGAGTTTGTTGTCTGTTTCCCAGAAGACAGACCTCCTCCTCTTGGGTATTTGGTGCCAACAGGCTTTATAACCCAGACTGTCCTCCCCTACAGTTTTTTACACTCCTTTTTTATTGTCTCAAGCTGCTTTTTCCTGGATGGCATAATCTGGGAGGAGGGTCACCCCCAGAGAGGACTTTCCCAAGAGAGTCTTTCTCAGCGAAAACAAGACCAGGGGCCCACGAAAGGGGCCTAGACCGCCTCCAAAGTGTGCTGGGGAGGGAATCAGGAAGGGCAGCAAGAACTTCCCTGATGGCTTCCCAAATCAGAGCTTTTCTGGTCTTCCCAGCACACGCAGCCCTTCAGCTGCCTGCCCCCACAGCCCTGAGGAAGCGCTGCATCTGTAACTCACCCCTGCCTCTGCGCATGCCCAGGGAGGGCTGAGCATGGCTGCTGCAGCCTTTGTTGGGGGTGGTGGTGAGGGGGTTGGAACAATCGCTGCCCTCAGAATCAGACCCCCAGCATCCAAAGTCAGTGATCAAAAGCCATGATCAGTGACTGGCTGTGCCCACCCCTGTTCTCGGGGAAGGGGGTTTTTCAAGTCCCTCTCTGTCACCAGTAGCTAGCCAGGGACTGGTCCCCATGGCGACCTGCCGCAGGAGTGGGGTGTGGGTGCTGGCACCTAACCAGTGGGGAGCGCGGTTTACTGTCCTTTGCCGTAGTTTATCAGCCTTTTCCTCCCACTCTTCCCTGGGTGCTGTACAGTGATCCTCAGGCCTGCAGAGTTTCAGAATCGTAGTTTCAGACTGTTCCTGCCTGTTTAATGGGTGTTTGGTGGAAAGACTCAGTCCTGGAGCGCCCTCTTCTGCCGTCTTCCCCAGAAGTCACTCTGTAGTTGTTTTTCAAATCAATGAAATTTTTAACATTCTTTCATTTAGCAAATATTTTTACGTAACTCTTCTGGGTGTAGAGAAATAAAAGATACAGACACAGCCCTCAAGTTCTTACAGGTGAGAGAGGGGAGTAAAACATAATTATAGTGCGTTGCATTGTTTCCTTTGTGACTGGAAATAAACGTATTAAAAGTGTATGTGTTTTCAGTTGTCCCTCCTGTTTAAGGAAGGGCCATTATTTTGCTGGATGGGGTGCAGGATAAAATTTAGGCGCCCGCAGGTGACGGGTGGGTTAGCTATAAGAAAAGAGCTGGTGACTCTAAGAAACTGAGGAAGAGAGAAGATGTGAAAAAACATTTAAAATTCTCCTCCTCAACAGTGTCAAACACGGAGCTCCAAACAGAGTGAGAATATGAGCACAAGTTCTTGGCCACAGACGGACACACGCTCTCACAATCTAATCCCAGCTGAAAGTGTCTGGTACCAGATGCCGGGTTAAGGAAATGCCACGTTAGTCCCAGCTTGATGAGTTTTACCATGGCAGAGTTTTAAATTCTATCAAATCTGCCTCTACTGAGGCTAGTATATATGGACATCTGTGGGTAGGTAGGGTGGTAGGGATGTATACATATACACACACACGTGTAGCTTCATCCTGTTAATGGGTGTTCATAATTCATTGTTATTAATTCCTCGATTTATTCATTGGTGAGTTCCTAATATGGAGCCATTTTTGCATTTCTGGGCTGAAACTCGGTCACAATATTTTTATATGATTGTGGAAATCTACTTGCATTTTACTAAGAACTTTTCATCATTATTCTCACGTTATATTTAGCTAACTTCTCCTTTTTCATGCCACCTTTGCCTAACTTTTTATTTCTTTTTCAGTTTATACTCACCTTAAAAGACTTAGTTAGCATTCCCTCCTTTTCCCTTCTGAAAAGAAGTTTGTCTGTTGCTTGAATGGAATGTGTGGTAAAATGTGCCTATAAAACTATCTGGGCCTTACCGTTTCATTTTGTAGGGTATAGAGAGTCAGATAGGATTATTTGAGTTTCCTTTTTTCTTAGAGAAGTGTTTTAGTATATGTATCAGTCAGCCAAAAGCGGTGCTGTGCGAAGCACCAGAACTCTGTTGGCTTTTCTAAAGGGTATTTATTTGGGGTAGAAGCTTACAGTTACCAGGCCCTAAAGAGCCCAACTCAAGGTACCGTAAGAGGTACTTTCTCCCCCACAGTCTGTTGCCACATGTTGACGTAAGATGGCGGGCGATGTCTGCGCGGGTTCAGCCTTCCTCTTCCTCTCAAGGCTCAGCGGTCCCAGCGTCTTCCAGCCTCAGCTGTGGGCTGGGAGAGGGCTCGTCTCTCTCTGGCCGCAGCTGCTCTGCTCTCTGACAAGGCCAGCTGTGAACTGTCAGGCGAACGGCTCGTCTCCTCCTGGGACTGTGTCTGTGGAGCGCTCTCTGCGTATCTGCTGCTGTGTGTTCGCTCTCTGTGTGTTCACTTCCACGTGAGAGTCTGTTTTCTCCCCACCAAGGGGGTGGGTTCTCAACCCTGCACACCCTAATGATGTGGTCAGATAAAAGCCCTAATCTTGATTTAATCAAGTAAAAGTGAAACCTCTGAGTCTAATTCAATCTAATACGCCCAGAGGAACAGACCAGCTTACAAACACAATCCAGCATCTATTTTTGGAATTCATAAGCAATGCCAAACTGCTACAGTATATTCTATTTTTCTGGAGAAATTGTCCATTTTGTTTACGTTTTCAAGTACCTTGGCATGAAGTTTATGTCCATGTTGTCTTTAGTTCTGTCTCTCTTACTTTCTGATGCTTTTATTTACGCCTGTGCTTTCTTTAGTCACTCTTGCCAGAGGTTTGTCCATTTGATTATTTTTATTTCCCCAAAAACAAGCTTTAGTTTTATTGGTCCTCTCTGTTGTTGCTTCGTTTCATTTTCATTCACGTCTGTTTTCGTCTTCATTTATTCCCTCCTTCCAAACCCCGTTTTCCCCTCGCTTCTCAGTTGGGTCCTCTTGTCTCATATAAGCATGTTCGTCTTTCGACTCCCCTCAGCTGTGTGCTCCGAGTTTTGATGTATAGTAATTCTTTTCATTTGGTTCCAAATAGTCTCTAAATTTCATTATGAGTTATTTTTTTGATCCTTGAGTTATTTAGCAGCAGCTTTCAAAGTTGCAGCTATATGGAGAATTTTATTACTTACAGCGAATTTCATTGCTCTGTAGATGTGTCTGATATCACGTCCTCAGGGCTTGTTAGATCTGCTTCTTGCAGGAGTTTTTGGTCAGGTTTTAAAATCTGTTGTGGTGATACACATGCAGTGTGCATTTCCCATTTTAACCATCACCAAGGATGCAGTTGGCTGGCATCACTTATTCCGTGTTGTGCTGCCGTCATCCGAGGTCTCCACTCGGCGTGATTGGTGTTTGCAGATGTTCCAGGGATCTCGAGGTCCAGGGCGCTTTCGTGTGTCCCTGAAATTCACGGGATGTTCTCATCGTGCTATTTGGTGCCCCTCCTAGGTCTGTGCCTTCCTTGCTTTCACCAGGTGGGGAGGGGGCTCTCCCTGCTCTGGAGAGGTCTCCCCTCTGCCCTGGCCACCTCCCACTCCCAGTTTCTGGTCGGGTCCAGGAAAGCTCCTCCTGGCCCACCCCTGAACGTGCTGCCGGCCACACCACTGTGCACCCCGAGAAATAAAGGACGGGAGTGGGGAGTGGAGAGGAGGGAGGTTGATGGTGGGGGGGCCTCTGAGTGGTGATGGGGTGAGGCTGGCTGGGGAGGAGCAAGGGTGCCGGGGGCAGGAGGTGGGCCCTTCTCCCGGAGTCAAGCCAAGCAAACCACCCCACCCTCCCACGTCCTCCATCTACCATAGCCCTAGAGGGCGTTGAGGGAAAGTTGTCCAATCTGGGAAGAATGAGGAAAAGTGACTTCAGGAAGTGTGAGCATGTCAGCTGAATACACATGGGAAACGTTGCTTCTGGTTGTAAACATTATCCAGGAGGGCAGGAGGCCAACGGCTAACTAGCCTAGCTGCCTCTTGCCCAGTGTCTCTTGGTTTTGTTAACTCTGTTCTTGATCTGCCTGGGTGCCAAGCTACTTCGACCCCTCCTTCACCTGGCCTGGAGGGTAAAGCACGTTGCAGTGGGACGGAACTTCCAGAGCCGTGACCGATGGACAGGATTCTCTTCTCCAAACTGGACAAAAGGAGCAACAGTGCAACATCAGTTTAGTCTACAGAAGGACATTCTTGGCTGGACAATGGATAATTTTTAGTGCTGTTTTCTTAAGCTTTCGTGGACTGGACCTCCGAGCTCTCTGTTGAATTCATGCCCCAGTGCCTGTGTGTGTGTGTTTTAAATGAATTGTTTTTAGTGAAATCATTTACAACGTAGAAAAAAAAGTGTGGTTTAAACTTGAATACAAGAGACTGCCTGAAGGACGTTCGAAACTGCCTCAGGTTCTTGGACGGATCCCTGAGAAACCCAGCAGAACCAGGGCTGTCTGTGCCTGGGCTTGTTTGATTGGAGGAGTTTTGGGTTCACGGAACAGCCATGCACAGCACACAGAGTTCCCGCTCACCTGCTGCTACGGGCACCTTGCTTCAGTGTGGTGCACTTGCTGTAATCACGAGAACACTTTTATAACTGTGCTATTAACTACACTCCAGCGCTTACGGTGGGGTCCCTGGGTTGTACAGCCTTACGTGGTCTCTTTAATTTTATTCTGGTAACATAGGCAGCCTTAAATTTCCCCTTTAAACCACATTCAAATACTGATCGAGGCACTGGCGTGACGAGCCTCGTAGAACGGTCACAGCGTTTACTGCACTTTGCTGTGTGCCAGGCTCTAAGCATTTACATTTACCAACTAACTGAAGCCTCACAACGACCCTGCGAGGTGCAGAATCCTTATTCTCATTTCACAAAGGAGGGCATGAGGCGTGGAGAAATTAAATCATTTCTGTAGGTCACCTGCTCCTAAAGGTGGAGCCAGGATTCATTCCAGGCATTCTGGCTCCTCGGCCTGGTTCTCACCTCCAGCTGTGCTAGATGTCTGGAAGCCTGGCTCCTCGGGCTGTTTCTCACCTCCAGCTGTGCTAGATGTCTGGAAGCCTGGCTCCTCGGCCTGGTTCTCACCTCCACCTGTGCTAGATCTCTGGAAGCCTGGCACCTCGGGCTGGTTCTCAGCTCCACCTGTGCTAGATCTCTGGAAGCCTGGCTCCTCGGGCTGGTGCTCACCTCCACCTGTGCTAGATGTCTGGAAGCCTGGCACCTCGGGCTGTTTCTCACCTCCAGCTGTGCTAGATCTCTGGAAGCCTGGCTCCTCAGGCTGTTTCTCACCTCCAGCTGTGCTAGATCTCTGGAAGCCTGGCACCTTAGGCTGGTGCTCACCTCCACCTGTGCTAGATCTCTGGAAGCCTGGCTCCTCGGGCTGGTTCTCAGCTCCACCTGTGCTAGATCTCTGGAAGCCTGGCTCCTCGGGCTGGTTCTCAGCTCCACCTGTGCTAGATCTCTGGAAGCCTGGCTCCTCGGGCTGGTTCTCAGCTCCACCTGTGCTAGATCTCTGGAAGCCTGGCTCCTCGGGCTGGTGCTCACCTCCAGCTGT